>ML110222.1:0-46569 GCA_003697995.1 Taxidea taxus jeffersonii | reverse complement strand
TGCCACTCTGTCTGCCTGTGCTCACTCTCTCTGACAAATAAATAAATAAAATCTTAAAAAAAAAAAAAAAAGAATTTCCAAGGGTTCAAATGAGCAAAATGCTTTACTAATCCACTCTAAAGAATTCGAATAGGAGGACATTAGAATGCTACACTTGTTACTTGATCACAATTGTTAATAACAATGTTTGTGTAGCTTCAGATACCCACCAACTACATAGTATAAAAATCTGCCCAGCATAATCAGTATTAAATTATTTTACTGGTAAAAGAGAGATGAGACAAATGTCAGTGATTTTAAATTGTACTTTATACATATTTTCATGGAATTTAAAAAAAGATTTATTGATTTATGAGAGAGAGAGAGTGCACACACAGGAGGGGCAGAAGGAGATGGAGAGAGAGAATCTTCAAGCAGGTTCCTGCTGAGCATAGCGCCCAACACTGGGCTTGATCTCAGGACCCTGAGATGATGATCCTGAGATCATGACCCAGCTGAAATCAAGAGTCAGGCTCTTAACTGACTGCGCCACCAAGGCACTCTCTTTTCATGGAATTTTATGTACAAAAGGAAATTTGCCATATGTGCAGGTAATGGAACTAAAGAGACTGTATCATTAAAATCAGGGATAAGGAAGGGAATATTCAGGGCATTGTTGCAAATATGAACATGGAACTGCATTCACTAAAGGGAATAAAATTCTAATTGCCTAAGAGATTGCTTTTTGTGTGGAAACATCTGTTTATTGGTCCATGAACTTCTACCTGTGTTTTATGTTCTTGCTGGAAACATTTTTTCAAAAGAATTAGATTTCCCCAACATCTACTTAAATTTATTCTATCTTCTCATGCTGGCTCAAATCTGGTTACTTACATAGTATGTTGTGTCTAGCAGAGTCATGCATATGGAAATATATGCAAGGTTGGTTATGAACACTTCACCTTTACACCAATCCTGCCCCCAGAGCCTTATCTGCTTTAGGGCTTTAAATTAACGTTAAGGCTCTGCAAATACTATGTGACTGTAAATTAGGCAAAATAAAATCCCTTTTGTAAAAATGGAAACCAATACATTGTAGTAAGGAAAGAAGTAGAAATGAAGAAATTCAGGTGATGTTTTTTGAGATACAGTTGAAATAGACTGTAAGGCTACATACTGACAATAAATTAGCCACTGCTCAGTAATCCAATATACCCACAGGAGTCCCAGTGTATTTCTCTATATATGCAGAGTTAATTTATCATGAGGAGAGAGAGTATTTCTTCTTTTTATTACACTCAGCGTTTTCTCTATGAAATGTTACTTTATGATCTAGCAAATAGTTATCAAAATTTATCAGAAAATCCTCAACACTTCAGAAGAAAACAGGAACTATTTCCGGGAAGTTCAGAAGAAAACAAAAACTTGACCCCAGTAGATTTCCTTATATGAATAAACTAAGAAAATGTTGAGCAAGGAAAAATACCTGCAATGATACTATCAATGCAGTTACATTTTTCAGGATGTACACTGTTAGGTGATGATAGGCTAGAGAGCTGCTGCTCTTGCAATTATATTTTTTAAAGATTTATTTATTTTATTTTAGAGAGAGAGAGTGAGTGTGAATGAGGGGTGGGCAGAAAAGGGGAGACAAGCAGACTCCCCACTGACCTGGGAGCCGGACACAGGGTTCCACCCCAGGACCCTGACATCATGACCTGAGTCGAAACCGAGAGCTGATACCTAACCCACTGAGCCGCCCAGGCTTCCCTCTCCTGCAATTATTAAGTAACCAGGTTCCAGAAGGTCCTTAAAAAAGGCAAGAAATTAGTATCTATTGCTTGCCTACTTTGTATCAGTCACTAGCCTGGGCAGTTGTGTGTGTGTGTGTGTGTGTGTGTGTGTATGTGTGTGTGTGTGTGGTGTATGTGGTATGTGAGTGTGAGAGAGAGACAAGAGACAGAGAGATTCTTCATAATAGTCCCATGAGATGGGCAATGTTATTTCCATTTCCACAGATGAAATAATTTGACCAAGGTATTATAGATAGTCATGAAAAAAGATTATAGGCATTTCTAATTCAAATGTTTGTGACCCTCTCTTGCTCTGGTGTTTTCATGTAGGATTTATATGTAGGAGAATTGAGTATCTGGATTGAGTATAACTAAGATAATTTAAATCATAGGTGATTTGCATTAATAAGGCAATTACCCTGAGTGCGAGGCCTCCATGGAAGAACAGAAAAAAAAAAAAGAAAAGCTAACCAAACTTATTGTCAGCTGTATATTATTATTATTAAACATTATCCAATGGACTGAAACAGAGAAAAATTTTACTCACTTAACTAGGGAACCAGCATTATTGATGACTTCATAACTAGGCCTACCCTTGTTGGGTCCATAATCAAAGGAGCAGACTGATATAAAGCGAGGTCAAGCAAAGCTTTATTTCCTGCCAAGCATCAAGAATCAAACTGACCGGCCAGGGCCGTCTCTTACAAAGAGAGGCGACCCCTCTCTGCCTTACAGACTGGCTTTTAAGGGCAAAGGCCATGTGGTTGGGCCTGGCCATGCACAGGTGGCCAATGACACAGAGGAAACTGCACAGTCAGGGTAGGTCACACATGAGTGACTAATTGAATTACAATTTACCCTATAATAGACATTTGAACTAGCCTATCACCTTGGTCAGAATTGGCACCCAAAAGGCACCCAAAGGGCGGGGCCCATATTCCTTGGTTGCTAGGGAGACAGTATGCGCCCCCACTGATTGGATACCTCCACCTGGCCTGACCCACCCTTTTATTTGGGCTTTGTTACCTAGGACTAGTTTCTGGGACTTGGTTTTAAGGAGCAGGGTCCGTTTAAGTTTTACTGCATAAACAACACAATGGCTATTCAACTGAAATGGAGCCGTTTTGGCTAAATAGGCCCTTACACCCTGTATATCTCTATGTTGGACTTGAGCCTTTGGGGCAGGTTCAGGTGATCAGATGATGTGCTGTTGATGATATCAGATGATATCACTGTTGATGTACAAATTAGTGCAAGGAAGGAGCAGAATGGCTTGAACTCCATCAAATGAGCTCAGACAATAAATCTCTTTGTCACCATTATTAAACTAACTCTCACAAGAGCAGCTTTGTTATGTATATGGATGATTTCTAAAACATTAGCAGAAATATTGTGTACTACAGCCTATGTACAAGGTACACATGCTATGCTTCAATATTATTCTCTATACCATGGGAATAGTAATAAGTGTTTCCTGGGTTGTTGTAAAAAATTAGTATGTGTAGGGCACTTTGAACAGTGCCAGCCACACAGAAACTACTCAATAAATGTTAGCTTCTCCTTTTATTACTTTGTCATTATTATTACTATTGTTATGGTCAGAGGGTGGAAGGTGTATATGAGCTGTAGAGGGTGGTCATGGAAGACATCCAAAGGAATGATGTTTAACTGGGGACAGAAGTAAAAAGAGCATGGAAATTACTCTCATTAGAAAAAATTAGCATGTGAAAAGGCACAGAAATGAGAGATGCTACTACAGTGTTTTCCTCCAGGAAAGGGAGGAAAATTTTGAGTAAGAAGGGAGCCTCAAGGGGTGCCTGGGTGGCTCAGTGGGTTAAAGAATCTGCCTTCAGCTCAGGTCATGATCCCTGGGGTCCTGGGATTGAGCCCCGAATCTCATCGGGCTGTCTGCCCAGTGGGGAGCCTGCTTCCCCCTCTCTCTCCGCCTGCCTCTCTGCCTACTTGTGATCTCTGTCTGTCAAATAAATAAATAAAATCTTAAAAAAAAAAAAAGAAGAGAGCCGCAGAATTAAATGTCACAGAAAGTTTGAGGATGGTGAAGACAGAGAAAGACCTTTGAATTTATTGATCCGAAGCCACAGTGTTATGGGCTGAGTTGCATCTTCTCAAACTTCATATGTTGAAGGCCTAATACTCAGTACCTCAGAATGTGACTGTATTTGGAGATAAGGCCTTGAGAGAAATGATTACGTTAAAATGAGTCCATTAGGATGGGCACTAATCCAACATGGCTGGTGTGCTTATCAGAAGAGGAGATTGAGACTCACAAAAAGAGACACCAGGGATGTGAGCACACAGAATAAAGACTATAGACCATGTGAGGACACAGTGATGAAATAGCTATCTGCAAGCCAAAGAGAAACCTCAGAAGAAATCACCCCTTGCTGACACATTGATCTTGAAAGTCTAGCTTCTAGAATTGTGAGAAAATGAGTTTCAGTTGTTGAAGCCACGAATCTGTGGTATTTTGTGACAGTAACCCTAGTAAAAGAATACATGCTGTGACAATCAGAGAGAGTAAATAAGCCAGAATGCACTAGTTAATGATGAATGGATAGCAAGGAATTACAAGCTATAGGAAAAGTAATGGATTTTTAAAAGATTGGTAAGATACCATGATTTTTCCTCAGAGGATTTGGTTACTGTGGGTATAGCTTCTCCTATGTGACTTTCAGAGTTAGACCTTTTTTGCTTTCCTCAAAATGTATTTTTATAATAAAATAATTTAAAAACGCTATATGGATAAACTACTTTATCTGTACTTGAGTGTAAGAGCCGAATCTATCTTGTGACCACCAGGCAAGTCATGGCATTTGCATTTATTTATTTATATTTATTAATTCATTCTTAATTTTTTTATTTTTAAATTTTAATTTATTTAAATTTAATTAATTAACATATAATATCATTAGTTTCAGAGGTAGAGTTCAAGTATTCATCAGTTGCATATAACATCCAGTGCTCATTCCATCAGGTGCCCCCCTTAAGGCCTATCACCCAATTATCCCATTCTCCACCCCACTCTGTTCCAGCAACTCTTCATTTTGTTTCCTAAAGTGAAGAGTCTCTTATGCCTTTTTTTTTTTAAGATTTTATTTATTTATTTGACAAAGAGAGACAGTGAGAGAGGGAACACAAGCAGTGGGAGTCGGAGAGAGAGAAGCAGGCCTCCCTCTGAGCAGGCAGCCTGATGTGGGGCTCGATGCAGGGTTCAGTGTGGGGCTCGATTCCAGGACCCTGGGATCATGACACAAGCCAGAGGCTGACACTTAACAACTAAGCCACCCAGGTGCCTGAAAATTCTCTTATGCTTTGCCTCCTTCTCTGATTTTGCCTCATCATACTCAGCTGTTGTCAATCATGTATTGGGTGTTAGGCATGTGTTATCTATATTTCACAGACTGGTTTATTTACCCATCCCAATGACTCCATGAGGCTATTTGTCATGGGTATCACCATTTTATAGACCGAAAAACTGAGCATAAAAAGACTAAGTTCCTTGCTCAAGTTCACAGAGCCAGAAGTGAGAGACAAACTTGGATTCAGGTCTGCCTGACGCCAGAGCTCATGGTCTCACTGGTAAACTATATACAACTTTAAAATTGAATACTGGTCTGTGGAAAGAGGATGGGTCTGCACTGGTCCATGCCTCACCATAATATTCATTTGTTTAATGACAGTGTTGATTTAAAGTAGATTTTTGGTTGAGAAAGCAATATAAATGGCTTATTGTGCTTGAGTGTTTTTGGCTCCATATCCTTCTTCTCTCCTGCCAGGATTCTTGGGAAGAAGTCTCAATGAATCTAGTAATGTACCCCAGAGGAGAACGAGGAGAGAGGGGTAAGGGGGCCCTGTAGAAATGCAACATATTCAGAGTTCTGAATTACTTATTCTTCCCAGTATACAAGCATACCCACTCTTTTCTATATAATAAATGAGAGCTCTTCATTGATGTGATGGTGAATTCCAACATCCCTGCCCTTCAGGAATTTATAGTAAAGTGGGGTTAACAAGGTAACAGCTGTGGCAGGGATATATGCTCAAGGTCATAGATCACATAACATAGGCACCTGACTCGACATTTCTTTTTTTTTTTAATTTAAAATTTTTATCCTTCTTCTTCTTTTTAAAATATTTTATTTATTTATTTGACAGACAGAGATCACAATTAGGCAGAGAGGCAGGCACAGAGAGAGGGGCAGGCAGGCTCGTTGCCAAGCAGAGAGCCCGATGCGGGCCTCGATCCCAGGACCCTGTGATCATGACCTGAGCCGAAGGCAGAGGCTTCAACCCACTGAGCCACCCAGGCGCCCCCTGACTTGACATTTCTTAGAGGAGGATTGCCTGGGTGCTGAGGGATGCCAGAAACATGGGGAAGTAAAAATAATAAAATAATGAAGTAAATCATGTAGGGCCTGGGGCCCACCCAAAATTAGAAGACTCATATTCTCCTTGAAGCAGAGAGCGACAGACCTTGTTTTCTTCTTTCTTATTCTCTAGTACTGAGAATAAATGACACAAATCCTTTGTTCATATTGGAATGAATTTAATCTCTTTTGTTCCTGTAGTTAATGGAATCAGGATCCTAGGCTGAAGAAAAAATTTAAGGTTATCTATCCAATTTTTTTTTTTTTTTTAAATTCAGGACTTCGGAGTTCTCCTAATTAGTTGTAAAAGCATTGGGGAGGGAGTTTCCTTTACCATCTCTGGTTCCAGAGCCTATTGTTTTTCACCATTATCCTACAATAAATATTTCCTGCTCTGGATTGTGTTTCTTATTAAGTTGTGGTCTAGGGTGTTTGTAGTAAACAACAATATTTATCTTTTAAATAAAACAAGAAGCCAAGTAACAAACTCACCTTGTTCTGGGTACACTATGAAAACAACAGAAAACCATGGGGGTTGTGTCCCTGAGCTGGTGGCAGGGCTCTGAGGAGCGGTGAATGCAGCCACTGAGATTCTGAAGAGCCTCTTGTTCTTGTCGAGAGGGATAGGACACACAGTTCCTAAAACACTAATCAAATCCTTGTGCTTTTACTCAGAGATAGTTGTGAATCACCCAGGAAACAACTAGAATATACTACAGGCTTTGAAACAAATGACAAAGTTTGAAAGAGATTAAAGAAAGCAGAATTTGATAGCATAAATAACACAAGTAAAAAATACTGAAAGGGAGATTTCATACTAGAAAACATACCAAAATAACGCTATGGCAATGATGGATGTGTCCGAAATGATTTTCTGATGACAGAACCAAAGAAAAGAGTGCAAATTAGAAGCACATCAAAGCTAGGCAATCAAACATTTTTAACTAATGCATTTGAAAACCAACTGATTCTAGAAATTGCAGCTTTCAGTCTTGTATTTATGGTTTTCTCCCTTTTCCCCTCTTCATTTCAAATCCTAACACTTTGCCAAGAATAGAGCTACAAATAACTGATGCCTTTTGTGAAATTTCCCAGTACCCGTGTGATTGTGTAGAACTTCCATAGATTTTTCTCTAGTGGATGTAGCAAAAATAGCTGAGTTTAGTCGAAGGATGTTAGGGGGGAAAAAGGTACACTCTGCTTCATGCTTCAGGCTAAGAGAAGAAGATGAAAAGACAGGTCATTCAAAGCAAACCCAATGCTTTGCTTCCTGCTCTCAGTGTGGGCAAAAAAGGTACAGTCTCCCAGACTTGGGTTGGGTGGAGAAAAAGCGTGCCAGTAGAGGTCATTTGAATGGAAGGAAAAGAGGATGTTCGAGGACTGTGGAAGTCAGCAGTGCACCCAGGAAACTAAACTACTTGTCCATTTTAGAAAAAATAAGGGGCAAATGAAGCCGTTTTGAGATCTGAGAGCCGAAAGCAGGGCAACCACCTTGCAGACATATCTCAATCCTTCTCTTCCTGTTCCCTTTCTCTTCCCCCCACCCTGTCTCTCTCTGTCTCTCTCTCTCCTTGTCTCTGTCTCTCTTTCTATATCCATTTTCCTTTCTTTTTTTGAGATATTCATGAAATTTAATGAGAAAATAGAGAATTTGCTTATGTAAGGAAACAATATTTCTCAGTGCTTAGTGTTTCTGTTAGTAGAAAAATGGAAACATTTTGGCAGATTCAGTTGGTATTAAATTAAAATCTTGTTTGTTCTACTTTGTAGGATATTAAAAAAGAAAGAAGGTTTTCAAGTATATCAGGAATAGACAGCTCGCAGTTATGCAATTATGTAATCAGATTTGAGGTGTATGTTCATTAATCCATTCAACAGATATGTTTTGAATACCTAGTATGTGACAATTATATGTTTCCCCCAAACTCACGCCGTCACAGAAGGGCCTTGATGTTTATATGAACTAATTGCATTTGATGGTGTACTGTGGCATCTTTTGAGAGCATAAATGTGTTTGATGTTTAGCCCATGATGAACAATTGCTTGAGCTATTAGGCTGTTCTATAAAATTGAGATGACATGTTGGTCATATTTTGAGGGATTTTTTTCATAATACACTTATTTTTCAGATTAAATTTTCTAGCAGACCCCCTATTTCCTCAGAGTTAATCATACACATACATCTTGCTGACAATTGCAGGATATTAAATTTAAGAAAACAAGTTTTCAGGAAATTATCAGACTTACTGAATGAATTATTGTCCTTGTATTTTGAACATTTTCTTGATGCTTTTTCTTCTCTTTTTATAATTTTCTGTATCTGCCTTTTGAATGCTGGAGACAGTTTCCTCTAGACTAAAGAATGAAGGAAATTGGTTTGATCCCAAAGACTTAAGAGAGAAAGAACACAGTCTGTTGTTGAAAGGCAAATGAACCAGGAACCAAGCACCATGGGTTCTAATCTCAACTCTGGGACCAAAAATACAGACCATTTTCATTAAGACGTCTGTCCTTTCTGTACCTCTTCTCTATTAGTTGCTAATATTTATTGAACCCTTATTATGTCCCTGGTAACTGTTTTAAGGTAGAATGTTTCATGTGCTATGTATTTTTATTCTTACAACAATCTCTATTGGTACTGTGATTATCCCCACTTTATAGGTGAAGAAATTCACCTATAAAGCACAGAGAAATGAAAGAACTTGCCCAAGCACACACAGTTAGAAAACAGCAGAGCTCGTATTCAAATCTCAACAGCTTGTTTATTACTCTACTGTGCTGTTCCCTACAACACCTTTAATCAAATAACTCTAATGAAAAACCAATGGTATCATGAGTTACAAAATTCTGAAATTTTCCTTTTTTTAAAGATTGCTTAAAATTATAAACACAACACTTAGGCAACTACATAGAAGTATATAAAGTTAAAGTTAAGCTATTTTATTCCTTAATACCATTATCCTACAAATTTGTTAACAGTTTGCTCTGTATCCTTCCAGAGATTTTTCTGTGCTCATATAACATGTTTTAAAGCAAAAGCCTTTCTTCTAAAGGTTCAGAACTTCCAAATAGAAACAGTTTCATTTCACTGCATTCTAAACTTTTGAGAAAAGTGTTCTAAACTTATGAAATGTCATCCGTCATGCACAATTTATATTATGTTTATATTTTGTTTTTGAAGAGGCATCTTTGTTTTGGCTATCTCTGTCAAATATTTGGGATCTGAAATTAAAATCTTTTTCATGAAAGAAATTAATAAGACACTTATAAAATAACAGGATTCTCGTGGAAATGGATCTGAGCTAGATAACCAAAGCTGTCTTCCTGGAATTCTGATCAGAGTTTTCATATTGGTTTCATCAGAAGTAACACTTTCTAAACAGCATTTTTTATTTTATTTCATAATATAGTAATTTAATTTTATTTCATAATATAGTAATTTAATTTTATTTCATAATAAAATGTATTTTATTATTAGGTATTTTATTTCATAATATAGCAATTTAATTTTTCATAATTTAAACTGGAAGCCTCAAATTATATGATCTGCCATTTCCCAATATTGTACATCAATATTTAAAAGATAATGTATGATGATTCTGGAATCTGTAAGTTCTTCTGGATCAGAAAATTATGAGAGCCTATTAGGTATAATGGTTAAGAGTTTAGTTTTTGAAGTCATATAGTTCTGAATCCAAATACCACTCTTATTTACTGTGCTACCTTAGACAAATCATATTACACCCTTTCCCCACCCCACCTTAGTTTCTGCAAATATAAAGTGGAAGCAGTAGAGGGTGGTATAAATTATATCTGCCTCATCGGGTTTGGAGAACAAATGAAATTATTTATGTTAGGTACCTAAGCATGGTGATTGGTCCATTAGAAGTGTCCCCATAATTTATTATCGACAAAAAATACTCAACTCCCTTCTGTTGATGGAGAGCCTTAAGCTTTCTAAATTATTTCTATCATATCACCTCAATTTGTTTTGAGACAAGTGAGAAGATATGACAGATATTGATAAGACCATTTTATAGAAGATGAAAAAGGGGATTGTCAGTAAGCCCGAGATTGTTCATTCTATGTTCATTCATTCAACATTCAGTCACAAAATATTCAGTGAGTGTCCTCTATGGGCCAAACACTGAGCAAGGCACTTCAAGATAGAAATGATTGATAGAATCAAAATAAGAATTGTCCATCAGTTATTTTTGCAACCCCAACTCCTCTTTCTGTTCAATTTAAAATGACTTCCTGTATACTTGATCCTTCCATCATTTGCAACCTTGGTGGTGCAAAGGATATGGCATAACCTAAGGCAATCAGTCTCAGTAGTCTGGGTTTTGGAAACTCATGGGGAAGGATATGAAGATACAAACAATTGTCGCTTGTTTGGCCAGGATAACATTGTCCATAATTCCATGTAAAGATGCTCAGAGTTGCTCTAACTTATGCCCTATTATCTGATGCTATAATGTAGTTAACATTCTGTGTGTGTGTGTGTGTGTGTGTGTGTGTGGAGAGAGAGAGAGAGAGAGAGAAAGAAAGAGATACTGTTTTAATCTAACCAATGTCAGATTATATTGCTTTCAACAAAAGAAACTTAATTTAGAAACTTTGAAAGTGTGACATCACTCACTCCCAAAGTCTTGGAGTTTGTTTCTAGGACATTGTTACAATATAATGCAGTATGAAGTTGTATTCATTGTTTCTGCTACAGTTAGCTTGCTTTACAGATATGCCTTGCCATTCATACTTATCAAATACATTGTATGTAATTACTGTTTGTTGATATTTACTGTGCACCAGAGATCTTTATTTTATCACTGCTCCTTTGTTCCCATATATGTATATAAAGAGTCAAGTTTAATCTTGCACTGAATCAAACCCATAGTGTGCTAAGAAGCCTTTAAGAGGAGTGTCCTAGAACCTAGATTCCTTGTCTTTTTTTTTTTTTTCTTTCAGAACCTCCCCAATCTTGGGGTTGGTTTTCCAGCTCATATCCTTCTCAGTCTTTAGTGCTCTGGCTTGTTAAATGCCAGGGATAGAGTACTCATGTTTCTCTTCCACTGAGTATCTCTCCTGAAAAGCCTCATACTGTAGTCTTTTTGATTACTTTATCTTAGCTTTATTTTGTACCTAGGAAGAAAGAAAGTACTAATGTATTAATGTTCCCTTTACAGCTGAAGCAAAGCAAGATAATGGCAAGATTATTTAAAGCTTATCTATTTCTCTAATTCCTCATTCTCTATTTCTGTTCCATTTCTCTTTTCCATTCTGTAATAATCTAGGTTCTACCTCATGTCTTTACCTTATGTATTAGTCATTTTTTTTTTCTGTATAACAAACAACTTCAAAATTTCGGTGACTTAGCACCAACGAAAAATTTTATTTTCACTCATGGATCTGTTGATGAGCTGGGTTTGGCCTCAGCCTGAACATTGGGTCCAAATCTGCTCCAAGCATCTCCTTGCTTCTTAGAGGGGGTATGTTGCTTTCGTGGTGGGTGGCAGAGATGCAAACTTCTGAGCGAAATCCTGAAAGCAACCTAAAATCTCTGCTTGTATCATATCTGTTACAGTATGTTGACCACAGTAATTCACATAACCAACACAAGTGTACGCGTCGGTGGGGAACATACCCTGTTTACTGGTGAGAGATACTGTAAGGTCCCAGCAAGGTGGGAGGGAAGAATTGGAAATAATCATCTGGTCTACCACATCACCCCACCTTCTCCTACAGCACTGCCCTTAAGACCATCCTATTTATCTCATGCCTTCAAAAGCTAAGGTGAGCTAAGCACAGAAGAAAAGCAGAATCCTAGATGATATAAACCAGTTTAAACTTAATCTTCAGCTTTGTGAATAAAATACATGTTAGTTTTTCTTTTAAACCAAGAGTGGGGAGAGGGAAGAATGGGTGACAGTATTTTATGGTGTTCTGGCAAAAGCATTTAGACCATATTTCATAGAAATTCTATTCGTTCTTATAAGCTGACTTGAGTCTATTTTAAAAATATAAACATAACTTTTACTGACTACTCACTATATGGCTAGTAGAGTATATGGTCTTTATGAGCATTTTCTTTTAAAATTCTTTTGAAACCCCTATGAGGTTTATAGATAAGAAACTGAAATTTGGAAAGACCAAGTTTTCATAAAGGTAAGATTAATCGTTCTGAAGCTATGGCAACAAGTGGTCCACATAACTGGTTTTAAAGCTGTCACTTAATCAACATCTTCCCCAGGGCCTGCGTTTTTATAACCTAACCAATCAGGGCCGGCCCTTTGCTTCTGAAAGTCAGCCAATCAGGACTCACTCTAGTAAACACGTTTCTGAGTTTTAACCAATCAACAACAGTCTTTACATCTAGGAAGCAGGCTTCTGCAGATGCTTGGTAAAGTCTCTATCAATTGCATGCTTCCCCAGATTTTATGGAAGACCAGCAGAACCTGTGCCTTATGGGTATCACCCTTTCTCGTTGTGGTAAGCAACACCTTCAGCATTTGACTTTTTATTTCAGATAACATGCGTTGGTCTGATGGTCCTTAGACAGTAATTTGCCCAGCATACACAGCTGGAGAGTGGTAGAGTCAAGCAACAAACAAATCCGGTCAGATTTCAGAGCCTAAATTCTTACCCAGCACACTGATCTCTCCTCATTCCACAGCAGTTACTGACCGAGACCCGTTGAGTCTTAAACAACTTCACATGCCCTGTGGCGACTAATTTATCCATTATTCCTTTTATTAACTTAAAAGTTGTTCAGTGGAGTATTTCATAGGTGCTAGGCACCATGATAGTGATGAAATGAATAGCTTTCAGTTGGCAAGGGCGTAACTGCCACGTGAAATGTACCACCATTCACACAGGGTGCGGCAGGACCTGAACGGTGAGAGTGCATCTTTAGCATAGAGAGTCTCTCTTGAGCATTGTGGGCACTCAGAAATAAACTGCCAACCGACTGTTATTTGTGTTATTCGTTCTTTGGAGCTATTATTTTATAGCAGAGAAAAATAGCCCTCAGATTGCTAAAACGTTTCATACGTCAAGCGTGGAAACAGGAGTTGTACTAACCCAAATAATGAGTTATTTGGAAGGAGGTCACACCATAAATATGCAGTTTATCAGGTGGTAATATATTTGAGCCTGTCATTTTCTGTTTCTGTGGCTCTAAAGGTTTTTATTATTCTTACCAAGTACAGTTAGAGTTGTCTAACATAGATTATTACACATTTCTGATAACTGATGCAGAAGATTGAGAAAATATGGAAAAAAACTTTCATGATATTTAATAAAACAGGAACTGACTTAATAAGGAGGCAGAAATTTACAGTCACAGTGATCCTTAGTTTCCAATTATACTGGGCCTTTTTTTATTTTTGGTGCAAAGCTATTTTTCTGGACTTCTCCCGTTCCTTTTCCTTCGTTACTCTACCAGTTTTGATACATAACGTAATGAAAAAAAATGAGTGTTGTAGTTTATATAGAAGATGTCAGTGCTCCAGACATAGAAACAATGTTTTCATTTAGGCTTGATTAATGAGCAGGCACCCACTCCAATTTCAGGGCTTTTTTTTTTTTTTCCCTGCCTTTCCCAAAAAACTTTGACCTCTGTTGATAAGTTTCCTGGCAGAACCAAGAACTCAGGGCCACTGATTGATGGTCATGTCTCAGGCAGACATGGATTCTCTTCTGTCTGTTAGTGCTGTATCAGGTTAACGTGAGATGATATGTAGCATGAACTGAATTACAGTGATCTGTGGCCAAAGTTACCCAAAAAGACAGTACATGTTTTTCAAAAAGTTTAAAACATCATTGCAAAAGTGAGACTTTTTTATTGTTATTTATTTTTTTTAATTTAATTTTATTTTTTCAGTGTTCCAAGATTCACTGTTTATGCACCACACCCAGTGCTCTGTGCAGTATGTGCCCTCCTTAATACCCACCACCCTCCTTAATACCCACCACCAGGCTTACCTAACCCCCCACCCCTCTCCCCTGAAAACCCTCTGTTTGTGTCAGAGTCCACAGTCTCTCATGGTCCATCTCCCCCTCCGATTTCCCCTGATTCACTTTTCCTTTCTCTCCTAATGTCCTCCATGTTATTCCTTAGGTTCCACAAGTAAGTGAAACCATATGATAATTAACTCTCTCTGCTTGACTTATTTCACTCAGCACACTCTCTTCCAGTCTCGTCCATGTCGATCCAAAAGCCGGGCATTCATCCTTTCTAATGGAGGCATAATACTCCATAGTATATATAGACAATATCTTCTTTATCCATTCATGTGTTGAAGGACATTTTGGTTCTTTCCACAGTTTGGCAACTGTGGCCATTGCTGCTATGAACATTGGGGTACAGATGGCTCTTTTCACTACATCTGTATCTTTGGGGTAAATACCCAGTAGAGCAATTGCAGGGTCATAGGACAGCTCTATTTTTAATTTCTTAAGGAATCTCCAAACTGTTTTCCAAAGTGGCTGCACCAATTTGCATTCCCACCAACAGTGTAAGAGGGTCCCCCTTTCTCCACATCCTCTCCATCACTTGTGGTTTACTGTCTTGTTAATTTTGACCATTCTAACTGGTGTAAGGTGGAATCTCAGTGTGGTTTTGATTTGAATCTCCCTGATGGCTAATGATGATGAACATTTTTTCATGTGTCTGTTTGCCATTTGTATGTCTTCATTGGAGAAGTGTCTGTTCATGTCTTCTGCCCATTTTTTTAATGTGATTATCTGTTTTTTTAGTGTTGAGTTTGAGGAGTTCTCCAAAGGCAAAGGAAACAAAAGCAAAAAGGAACTTTTAGGACTTCCTCAAGATAAAAAGCTTCTGAACAGCAAAGGAACAGTCAACAAAACAAAGAGGCAACCCGCGGAATGGAAGAAGATATTCTCAACTGACACTACAGACAAAGGGCTCATATCCAAGATCTATAAAAGTGAGACTTTTCTGACTGCAATTATTGCAGACAGTTTGCCATTGATCCCTTTCCTCCTTAGGGGAGCTCTGTGACTTCATATGGACTGGCTTGCCCTCTGCCCAAAACCAACACTCTTGACTCCATAAAGAAACGCTCACTCTCATGTTTTAAGTCTATATTTCTGCCCTTTATCCAGAGTGTGCCTATTCACAAACCTAACACCAGAAGCTAACTGATCACTAGAATCAGATAAAATTATTCCTACACTATTAAAAATAATACACTAATTATAATTTATGGATAATTTCTTAAGTGCTTTAAAACCTTCATGTTAAGGGAGCCTGTGTGGCTCAGTCAGCTAAGCATCTGACTCTTGGCTTTGGCTCAGTCATGATCTCAGGGTCATGAGATCCAGTCCTGTATCCCTCCCCAAGCTCAGCTCAGAGTCTGTTTAAGACTCTCTTTCCCTTTCCCTCTCCCCCTGACCCTCCCTACTGCTTGCGTGCTCTCTCTCTCTTTCAAATGAATAAATAAATCTTTATAAATAAATAAATAAATAAATATCTTCATGTTACTTAATCCTCACAAAATCCCTGTAAAGTAAGTACTATCATTATCCCCATTTTTAAAAAAGATTTTATTTATTTATTTGACAGAAAGAGAGACAGCAAAAGCAGGCCTCTTGCTCAGCAGGAATCCTGAAGTGGAGCTCGATCCCAGGACCCTGGGATCATGACCTGAGCCGAAGGCAGACACTTAATGACTGAGCCACCCAAGTGCCCCTCATTATCCCGATTTTACAGGTTATAACGCTAAGTTTTAGAGAAATAAGTCAATTGCTCAAGTCCTCCCAGCTTTCAAGTGGCAGAGCCGGGCTTCCTATTCAGATCTTCTTGATTTCAGAGTCCTAGTCTTTTTGCAGAGCTGCCTCACATGTATCAGAGAGCAATGAGGGGTTTAGAGGGACCTTTATAATTTGATAAGAGATGGTGCTTGCCGAAATGCTGTTCACCTTGGAATTTTAAATATCAATAGAAACTTGTAGAGAGGGATGTTTTTGATCAAGTGGTAGCTTTCCTGAAATTTCTCAAATAGTGCCTCATGGAAAGGCCTCGCATGCATTAGAGTCAGGCTAGCTCTGCTCGGCACACTAGTAAGTGTGATGGTACCAGCCGGAAGAGGAGCCCACTGTTGTGTGCAGCCTTTCACCTTGTGATAACTATTTATCTTCCTCTTCCTATCAGTAAACAAGGGAAACACAGAATCACGATGTACAGAATGATGGAACATTAGTGTCAGAAGTCATCTTAGAGGTGACTGAATCTAACTGCTTCATTGTCTGGAGGAAGAAACTGTCCCAGGAGTAAAGTGACTTATGTTCACCCAGCTATGCAGCAGGTGTCATATGGGGTCAGAATTCAACTCCTTCCTTCCTTCCTCTTCTCTCTCCTTTCTCCTTCCCCCCTCCCCCCTTCTCTTTTCTATCTTTCTCTGCCTGCATTTATCCTATGTCTGTTATGTGCCAGTCACTGGGGAGTTGGAATACAACAGAGTAAACACGATGAAAAATCCTTGCCATCATGGAGTTTACATTAGTGGGAAGAGATGTATTAACAAACAAATCAATAAAATTTATACTATGCCAGATGGCGATAAAAGCTATAGAAAAAAAAATACAGCAGGGAAAGGTGATAAAGAGTGATAAGGAAAGGGAGTGATGCTATTTCAACAAGGTCCTTTTTAGAAAAGGGGCCTTGAGGAGAATTCCAGATGGAGTGACTGCAAATGGAGAGCATGATTGGCCTTTACCTGTTTGAGGATAGCGAGGAGGCCAGTGCACTGAGAGTGGTGGACCAGGGAGTGAAGCCACAGGGTCGGGGATCAAGAGAAGTCAGATGGCAGCCATCATCTGATCCACCAGTCAGCACCTTTATAACAACCTCACTGTCTCTTTTTTAAAGAGGCTCCTATACTAGTGAATCTAACTAGTCTCTCCTTTCTGGCCATGGCTAATATCAGAGACCTTCCACCTAAAGATAGGCAACCCACTAAAGATAGGTACCCAAACCCAAGTCCCGCCATAATTAGCTGCATCATTCACCTCGTTTAAGCTTCTTTCCCTTTCTTTATAAAATGGAGATAATGTTGGCTATTTCCCAGAGTTTTCATGAAAACTAAAGGGGATATGGTATGTGAAATCCATTTTTAAGTTGGATATTTTGAGTAATTTCAGTCAGTCAATAAATATTCTTTGGATCATGTCCAGGGTGAATGTAGGTTTGTCCCCTTTGGCATCCAAGGACCTACTGCTGCTTCATCTCTGTCTGGCAAGGTATTCAGAGATTGGCATTACAACTGGAAGAAAATGAGAAAAAGAAAAGCTGTTTATCTTTATCTCTGTCTTTCTACTATGACCTTCAACTTCATGACTCACTTGACAGAAATAGAATGTGGGAGGTGGTTGTGATCAGTGTGGTCCTCCCTTAACCCTGTGATTAAATATAGTTTATTTTCTTCACTGTCAGGGATGGGGCAACTTACGAAATAAATAAATCATCCAAAAGTAATGTGGTTAGCTAGATTTCCAGACACAAGTGAGTTTTGAAATGGATCTTGTAGGATGATTTGGGCAAGCGCCAAGTAGTAGCAGCGTGGTAGACAAGGTTGTGTGAGCAGAGTGCTAACCAGGGTGACATGGGTCCCGAGTGGTTAAAGGCCGTGCGGCGAGGTGAAAATAGCTCAGGTGATGACAAAAGTAAGGAGTTTAAATTGGAAACTGAAAGCCACAGGAAGACAATGATGTGATGTAATGTAAAGTCTAGGGAAGTTTCTGGAAGCAGCCATTGCATATTATGGGACTGGATGTGTTGGCAAAGAGAAAAGGAAAGTGAAGCAATTAATTGGTACTTTGGTCGATATGAGTGGACTTATGGATATTCAGGCATACCACTGCTTTCTATTATAGTGTTGGAATGACCAGACAAGATCTCATACACTGACAAGTACAACCTGTGTTAACTTAGTGTTTCCAATACATCAGTTTCTGCAACAAGTTATTTTGTCACATCTGTATATCTCCTGTAATATAATGCCCTTAATATTTTTCTTTAAGTGACTTTATATTCTGAAAAATGTACACACATTCATTTCTAAAGGGAATTTTATATAAATAGGAAATCATTTGTCTTCTCATAAACAAGAAGGTAAGAGTAAAAGTACTTAAGATAAAGCTATTGATCACAGACCACCTAAGTCATCTCCTAGATCATGAATAATAAGCATACTGTGGTTTGGAAAACCTTGCATTATCTTAACAGGTTATTATATCGGTATTTTCCCTACTTTATTGGCCAAGGAAGAAAGACTAGGAGAAATGAAGTTGGTGCTTAAGGTCACAAGTGCTTAAAGGCACAGCTGAGATGAATACCTGGGTTCTAGCCTGTGTATATGGCCCAGGAAGACGCAACTGGTAAATAAAGTACTCAAAAGCAGGGACTTAAGCAGATATGTAGATGTATGGCCTCAGGGTGACCAGGGAGCAAAGCACTGTGGTGATACTGGGACCTGGCTAGATGGAAAGGCTCTTGACTTTTTAAATGCTCTAAATGACCCTCAATGTGAACAACTCCTAGCACAGGTTGGTACTGGGATCTCATCCTCTCATCCACCCACCCTTGGCCACTTAGACTCAATCCTAGCTTGAAACAAAATGAAGGAGGACTAGGAATGATTTTCAGTCTGGAAGTCTCTCAGAAGCCCTGAGGATAGTCTCATCCTGGGCTTGGGATGAGACCAGCGGCCAAGCCTCTGAATGAGCATAGGTCAAGTGATAGTACTCCAACTTTTTTTGGTGCTTTGAGTATCCCATCTAGTGACATCAAATCTGTCAGCCTGGTAGAATACTAGAGATATGGATGACTTCAGGCTAGGATGGGGGAAATGAGATTTTGGGTCATTCCTGAGGGATTTCAAGTCCTGGCAACAATGCTAATAATCATATATCAGAGGAAAATTAAATGACAATTCCATAGTGTGAAACAACTTAAATTTAATTAAATGTGCAGTAGATACTAAATAAATGCTTATTAGAAAATACAGAAACATTTGAAGTCCTTTCCACAATGAGAGATTATACACTGGGTAGAACTCATTTTTTTACAGGCAATAATACTCAAGATTGGTAATTTTATATCATACAATCTAATATTTTGGTGGCAAATATGAATTGGGCATCATTGACTTCTGTCATAATTCAATATTGACAGTGTTGTTAAACTTGGTCAAGCCATGCAACTTCTCTAGATCTCTTTCTTCATCTCATTGATATTGATATTAGGATAAATTGTTGGTTCCTACTTAGATATTTGTTTGATTAATTAAAATTAGAAAAAGAATGATTACTTAAAATTTTATTCAGTAAAAATATTTTAGAATATGAGACCCAGAGAAAGATAATTTTTTTGTAGATGAGTTTCTTACTTTGAGATACTTTAGATTCAAACATTGTAAGAAATAAAAACAACCTCTACATATCACCCAGTTTCCCACAATAGTGGTATCTTGTAGTAGGATAATACAGACCAACGTTGTGAGAACAGTTGTACCAGAACTTGGATGTAGTTTTCTGTTTTTGAACTGTCTTAGTCTAGTTTGGTGTAAGGGCAATACTAGATTCATCCAATGGATTTGGAGATATTTCCTCCTGTTTTATTTTCTGGAAGAGACTGTATAAATTTAGTGTTAATTCTTTAAACTTTCAGCAGGATTCTCCAGTGCAGTCCTCTGTGCCCGGAGATTTCCTTCTGCTCACTTTGAGTTTATTTCATCTTTGTTTTTTAAGTTCTTGAGGTAGAGGATAGATCGTTTGAGATTTTTTTTTCTAATATATTTATTTAAATAGTATAAATACCTCTCTCTCAGCACTGCTTTAGCTGTGTCTTACAAACTCTGATATGCTGTATTTTGTTTTCTTTCAGTTAAATGCATTCTTTAATTTTCTTTGAGGCTTCCTATTTGACCTGTGGATTATCTAAAAGGGCATTGTTTGGTTTACAGTATTTGGTTATTCTCCTGTTATTTTCTGTCACTGATTTCTGACTTGATTCTTTTGTTATCGGAGAACACACTCTGTATGATTGCAATCTTTAAAATTTGGTTAAGGTTTGTTTTATGGCCCAGATTGTGGTCTGTCCTGGTATATGTTTTGTGGGTATTTGCAAAGAATGCATATTTTTCTGTTGTTTGGTGAGGTTTTCTATAAATGCTGAAGAGATCCTTTGATTTATAGCGTTGTTGAGTTAGTGAAGATCCTTGCTGATTTTCTATCTCACTATTCCACCAATTGTTGAGGTATTGAAGTGTGCAAGTGTAGTTGTGGGTTTATCTATATCTCCTTTAAATCCTTCAATTTGTGCTTCATATATTTTGCAGCTTTGATGTTTGATGCATAGAATACACATTTCAGATTCTTAGCTCTTGATAGAGTGAGGCTTTTATTATATAACGTCCTTTGTCTCTGGTAATTTCCTTTGCTCTAAAATCTACTTTATCTGTTATTATATAGCTGCTTTTCTCTCCCTTTGATTAATGCTCATGTGATATATTTTTTCCATCCTTTTATTTTCAACCTGGCTATATTGTTACATTTGAAGAGAGGATTTTGGAAATAGCAAACAGTTGAGTATTTTTTTTAAAGATTTTTTAAAAATTTATTTATTTGTCAGATAGAGAGAGAGAGTGCAGGAGAAAGCACAGGCAGACAGAGTGGCAGGCAGAGGCAGAGGGAGAAGCAGGCTCACTGCTGAGCAAGGAGCCCGATGTGGGACTCGATCCCAGGACGCTGGGATCATGACCTGAGCTGAAGGCAGCCGCCCAACCAACTGAGCCACCCAGGCGTCCCAGTTGAGTATTTTTTAACACTATCCTGTCAGTCTCTTTTAATGTATTCAGATCATTTACATGTAATGTAATTGTGCCAGGGCTCAAGTCTGCCATTTTAATTTTTGTTTTGTTTGTTCTCTCTGTTCTGTCTGAAAAACCCTATCTATGATGGGTTACTTGAACATTGTTCAGAATTCGATAGATTCTATAATTTATAGATTCTGTAGATAAATCTATATGTATTTGAGCATATTTTCTTGTAAACTTTTTTTTTAAAAGATTTTTATTTATTTATTTGACAGAGAGAGACACAGTGAGAGAAGGAACACAAGCAGGGCGGGTGGGAGAGGGAGAAACAGGCTCCCGGCTAAGCAGGGAGCCTGATGTGGGGCTGGATCCCAGGACCCTAGGATCATGACCTGAGCCGAAGGCAGACACTTAATGACTGAGCCACCCAGGTGCCCCTCTTGTAAACTTTTTTAATAGTTTCACTATGTATTACACTACATATATGTATATATATATATATATAACTCACCATAGTCTACTGATGTCATCATTTTACTAACTTGAGTGAAGTACAGAAACCTTAACTCCCTTTATGTCCCTTTACTTTCTCCATTTATAATTATCTAACATATTTCTTCTTTTTATATATATTTAAAACCACATCAGATAGCATTATAACTTTTGCTCCAATTGTCAAATGCAATTTAGAAAACTCAAGAGGAGAAAAAAAAGCTATATTTACCCATATTTTTGCTTATTGTGTTCTTTCTTCCCAATGTTCCAAAGTTCTTTTATCATTTCCTTTTTTTTACAGTTCTTTTTAGGCATTCTTTTAGGGTATAACTGCTAGTGACAAATTCTTTGTTTTCCTTCATCAGAGAATGTTTTAATTTGTCCTCCATTCCTGAAGGGTATTTTCTGTAGGTATAGGATTCTGAGTTGACAGTTCTTTTCATTATTTACCCTGATTTCTAATGAGAAATTTCTTGTCGTTTCTACTACATATGTCCTACAGGGAACGTGTCTTTTTTTCTAGTTGCTTTCAATACTTTTTGCTTATTGTTCAGAAATGTAATTATGGTGCTTCTTGGCTTGAATTTCTTTAGATTCACAATATTTGGCATACAATCAGCTTCTTGAATGTATAGGTTTAGTGTTTCTTTCCAAATGTGGCATGTTTACAGCCATTATCTCTTCAAGCACTATTCAGCCCTGTCCTTTGTGTCCTCCCCTCTTTTCAAGACTCCAAAAATGTGAATGCTAGATTTTTTTTTTTTTTAAGCTTTATCCAGCCATCCTTTGGTCCTGGGAGTAACAGACACGCTGAACAACTAACAGATCCATTGACCAGCTGACTCATGGACACATGGACTCATAACTGACTCATAATCAGTCTTTACATTTATAATATAAGAAATGTTATATGCATACTGTGGGCACTCAGTGATTGATTTAAAGATACATAAAGGCTATCTTTTCTTTATGGATGTCTTGTTTTTACATTATCTAACAAAAAAATTTACAAAATTCTAGGGATTCCTACTATAAATTTGCCTCTGTATTTATTTTCAAGTTCTAGTCACTATGGATTTAAGAGACTTAAGAAATGCAGTTTTGAGAAAATTGCCCTATTTACTTTCAGGCCCACCTTTTCTTTATTGGGGGAAGAAAACCTAGTGGTTCTTCACTAATTTCACAGATAAATTATCCTGATATTTAGCTTGACTTTGTTGTTTAGATACATCTGAACAGTAGGTCAGTAAAAAGGAGAACCCAATGATTTGGACCCCGATGTACACTCTATTGTGTTAACTTCAAGCTTATCGAGTTATAGGTTTGTTTGCTGAGTTCCTGGGGCTATCCACAGGCTCACGGAATCACTTCATGAAGGAACTACCTCATCTCTATGGCACATCCAACTATCACAGTTCTAGCTGGAAGTCATGTTCAGTACTCAATACTGCAGAAACTGTAATCTGGCAATTGTGCAGCTAAATAACTGATCTATAATAACAATCAGTGTCTGTTAATGACTCAAAATGCGATTGGCAGAGACAAAATTTGCTGGTTTGAATGAATGGAAGAAAGACATTTTCTTCCTCAGCAGGCCACAGAAAATCAGTGCCTGATTAGGAAGCTGGCAGGTGCAATCATTGTGCCAGCCATGATGGTTATTGAAATTGTTTATGGGGCTCTCAATGAGTTTTCAAAGGCATCCTGGGAATAGCAATAGATGACATGTTTTAACTGAAGAAGCCAAGACCAAGGAATTACAATGCCTTACAAAACTTATTAGTATAAACAAAATACTCCTAGTAACTCCAATAAATGGCAAGTCACTCTTGGCAGCAAGTGATCAATAATGTGTCATTGCCAGAAACAGTTATCCATAGTTCATACAAGTTAGCAAATTATCCCCATCATATTGACAAGTGGAGCCATGACCATTGTTTACTAACAGTGACAATGAATCATAAAATAGTATAGCAGAAATGGAATAATAATAATAATTTTCTGTTTTCCTACAAACCAGTAGCCATCACATAATTTTGTTTGGAAAATGTCCTTTACTTCTCTGACAAGTTTTTCTGGACAGATTATAGAAGCATGAGTGTTACATGGGAATGCACAAAAGCTTACTCTAATCATTATTTTCCCAGGTAATATTAGTGGTAGAACATGACTCTCCTTGTCACCTTATAGTCCAGGTTGAGAACAGATAGGTTCATTGATGTGTTCATGACACATCACTTATATACTACATACTTGTCTACTGAGCCCTTTATCTTTCTATTCCTTTATCTATATGCTTTGTAATTAATACATCTATTCATTGACCCACCCTTGTATCCATCCACCCATCTTTCACAGTACCTTTCTGGTTAGAAGAAAAAAATAAAATAGGAAGGCAGAAGGAAGAAAGTAAAGGGAAGAAAAATATATTTTTTTAAAAGCCATCAGAAAGGATGAATGCCCAACTTTTGCTTCAACATGGTAGGGCTAGAGGAGGTTATGCTGAGTGAAATAAGTCAAGCAGAGAAATTGAATTATCATATGGTTTCACTTACTGGTGGAACAGAAGGAATAACATGGAGGACATTAGGAGAAGGAAAGGAAAAGTGAAGGGGGGGTGGGAGTTGGAGGGGGAGACAAACTGTGAGAGACTATGGACTCTGAGAAACAAACTGAGGGTTTTGGGAGAGTGGTGATGGGTGAGCCTGGTGGTGGGTATTAAGGAGGGCACATATTGCATGGAGCACTGGGTGTTATAGGTAACCAGTGAATCTTGGAACACTACATCAAAAACTAATGATGTACTGTGTGGTGACTAACATAACACAATAAAAATAAAATAAAATGAAAGTCATATAAAGCAGAAAGAAAAGGAAGAACAGGTGATGAACTGGGAGAAACACTGTACCTAGATTCATAATGCACTTTATTTTCAGCCCCACTAATTTCTGGTTATATGATGAGGGACAGATTTCTTGAATCTCACCACCTGTATTTTTCGAGGGGTGATATCATGTCTCTACTTACATCAAAAGATCAATGCAAAAGGTGTCATCAGTTAACAAACAAGAACATAACAACATTCTGTAATTGCAGAGTGCAAAAAAAATTTTAGATAGTTTTTATGATAAGCTTGCATATAATATAAATAGCTTAATAGGACACAGTTACTGGAGGTTTTCATTTTGTAAGTGCACATTCTCCTCTAAGAATTTCTTCTAGTATTTGTGTGGTTTCATTTAAAAAAAATTAAGTCTCTATTTTAACTGTATTTATCCTTTGAAAAGTATGAAAAATGGACCAAACCCTTTTCCTCACATAACAGGTGTTCTAATACCATTTATTAATAAGTTTACCTTCCCCACTGATTTGAAATGCTGCCTTTAGAATATACTAAATTTTCATATGAAATTGGACCTATTTTGTAGTTTTAAATTGTTCTGGCCCTATCTACCCCTATGTGAATACCATGCTGTTTAATGATACGTTCTTCATAATATGTTTTTTATGGTTTTGTATGATTTTTTTTATCCATTTGATCAAAAGTTTTCTCTTGTCCATGCTTAAGTGAAAAAAAATTTTTTAATACTCTCAAAAGAGGAGTGTTGGCCAGCAGTTTTCCTAGCTTCAGAGTTGTAAAATTCCAAGTAACTATTGCAAAGGGGTCAAATATATGATTTACACTTCTATGACCCATCTTCTCTGTTCTCCTCCCCTACTTATTTTCTTTCATTTGGTCCTAGTGTCTTTATCTTGCTCGGTTTACATTCTATTCCCAGAAGATTCCCCGGGAGACAGGTCTTTGTCTCTACAAGGAAACTTTAGTTGTTTCACATCTATTTTTATAGGGTAGAAACTGACCCACACCATCTGACCTTTTGCTGTCCCTTTGCACTCACCCACAAATTGGAATCTACGAATCCAGTTCCCAGTTTTGGTGTTTTTCTAAGAATGGCCCACTGAGTTTTCCCAGAACAGACCCCTCAATGTGGGGTCCTTGGGTAATTCAGTTTCTGAGTGCTCCAGCTTTCCCAGCTGTCAGAAATCCCCCGCCTACTCTGCTTCCTCCCTCCTAGTTGCCTGTATAATGTAAGACTTGTTATGATCAGCTTGGCCTCAGTTTCTCCATTTTGGGGCTCATGGAGATAACTTGTTTAGTTTTGTTGTAGATTTGGCTGCTTTATTTTTTAGTTGCTTTGTCTGTTTTGTAAGGGAATTTGGGAAGTCCAGAATTATGCTGTACTCCTACAATCTTCCTTTTAACTTCACCCCTCAGTTTCCTTATAATAGTTTTAACGGTTTGCCTTTCTGTATATGTCGACTCCATGTTTTATTTTATGCAGGATATGAAGTAAGCATTTAGTTTATTTTTTTCCATTTCTATAATTTTCCCCCACATATATGCACCTTTTCTTCCTCTGAATTATGATAATATTTCTCTCAAGTTTTCATAAACCCTTGGCTCTGTTCTGAGACCTGTTTTCTGTATTTCTATCCTTACACCAAAATTGCTATTTTCTCATTACCATAAGAATTCTCTTTCTTGATCTTTGCTGATACATTTCATCCCTATACCTTTTCCCTGCTCTTGTTGTTTTTGTTCAAAATGTACTTCTCTGTTCTTTTCCTCTGATCATATGAATTTTATTATCAGCATGGTAATCTTGCTAAAAATATTGATGGAATTTTAGAAATACCTGACTTTTTGAAAGCATATTAATTTTTCTCATCTATACATATAGTATATAACCATTTATTTACAGATTTTATGTACATTAAGCTGGAATCTAATAACTTTCTGAACTCTCTTGCTAGTTTTCCTAGATTCTTTGTAGAGTCTCTTGAATACTCTTCGTAGGTAATGTCATCTGCAAAGAGTAATTGCTTTCTTTGCTTTCCAAAGCTTATATTCCTTTTCCTTAGCTCATTATTCTGGCAAGGGCTTCCAATTCAGTGTTTGTAGTGGTGGTGTAAATAGCATTCCTATCTTGCTACTGTTACTAAGGAGTGTACTTCCAATCTTTTACCATAAAACATGGAGCTTGTTCCGTATTTTTTGGAAGATATTTTTATCAGTTAAAAAAAAGATACTTCTATTCCTAGCTTCCCAAGAGTTTTTATCATGAGTAAGTATTGAATTTTACTGAAGATCTTTCTTTATCATTTTAGCATTTTGTGTCACATGTTTTATTTTAATCTATTAATGTGGTGAGTATATTAACAGTTGTTGCCCAATATTAATCATTCTTACATTACAGGGTTAAATCCATCTTGTTGATGATATATATTACTATTTATAGTCACGTAGCATGAATTCAGAAATAATGTGTTTGGCAACTGGCTCTTCTCTTTCATAAAAGTACTCAAACAAGGGTGGAACAAAGTACTTCTTGGAAAAATGAGTGGTAAAGAAGGGAAGGTGAGGAAAGTGGACCATTAGCAAGCAGCACTTTTTGGGAAACAGGGAGGTAGAAGGTAGATCTCTGCATCCCAGGATTCTCCAAGCTTAATGTTACCAGGTCATTGATGCTGTCCTAGAAGTCACAACTGACCACCACATGGTACCAAACCATATCCAGGACTGGGACAGCCCCGTACCGGGTAGCTGGACCGGTACAGCTTCCAGCTGGCTAGCTCTGCAGGTACAAACCAGTCATTTCATTAGTTTTATAATAAAGAAATTCACCAACTTTTGAGACTCTTTTTTCTTTTCACTTCATCTACTGTATATATAATTTGGTAGGAGAAGTGCTCTCTACCAGTCACCTGAAATTTAGATTGATTGAATCTCATAACTTGGAGCCTTGAAGAAATGGAAACATTAGTTTAATATTAGTATAACCCCAAGCTGAAGCAAGAAAATTTAGGCCTTGAAGGAGAGAATAGTGAGGTACTAGGTCTTTCTCAAAAATCGTGTTTAATATAGGAGTGAGTCTCAGGGAAAAACTGGATTGGGATAGTGCTTTTCTTTGCGAGGCTATTGTTTCAAGGATATTCAAAGGAGCTGCTAGTAAGATAGAGGCAAGTGGATAAAAATGCTGTATTTGCCTGGGTTCTATCTCCAGAGAAACAGAACCTATATATAAATATAGATATGTAGAAAGAGATATAATGTAGATATAGATAAATGGTTAGATATAGATATATAGTTAGACATTGATACATAGATTAGTATGGATCTATAGATACAGATATATAGGTTCCTGAGAACCATGGAAGCTGATGGTGTAAATCCTAGTCCAAGGGTAGGAGAAGAATGATGTCTCAGCTCCAGCAGGCTGGCAGGAGAAAAAAGGATGAATTCCTCCTTCCTCCACCTTATGTAGTATTCAGGGTTGGATGATGCCAACAGTCTTTAGCAAGGGCAGTCTACTTAACTTAGTCCAGCAATTCAAATGCTAATCTCACCCAGAAACACCCAGAAATAATGTTTAATCTGGATACCCTGTGGTGCAGTTAAATTGACATACAAAATTAAACATCACAGAGGTCCACAGGTAAGTGACTAGAATTTTCAGTCTAAACAAGCTATCCTTGTTACAGAATATTGTCCAAAACTTTAAATTAGCATTTAATAATCATAACCTACTTTTCTAATTTAATCTCTTCATGCAACCTTTTTCCTGTGGGGAGGAAAAATGTTTTTGCTCAAAGAAACCCCCATTGAAGTTGTCTCTGTTCTGTGAACAAATTCTTTTCCACCTTTCACGTTGGTTTTATCTACAGGAAGCATTCATGCCTTTTAAATTAGATTGCTATCTCTAGATTGGAGAAACTGGTTAGTTTTATTTGTTTTTAGAGAGGGAGATGGGGGATGGGCAAAGAGAGGGTCAGGGGAGAGAGAAAGAATCTTAAAAGGCTCCACACTGAGCAGGGAGCCCAAGGTGGGGCTCAATCTCAGGACCCTGAAATCACCACCTGAGCTGAAATTAAGAGTTGGATGGTTAACCTACTGAGCCACTCAAGTGCCCCCTGAAGACTTGCTTTGAACCTTAACTAACTGAACTACCTCAGCACCACGAAGAAACTGTTTTTAAATCTTGCTCATTTTCCTTGCCAAGAGATGTTCAAAGACTGTTTCTTGGTGCCTGATTAGTATATTAGGATTATTTTAGCTTCTCCTATCATTTGCAAGTACCAGACTCATTTTCTTTTTACTTTACTAGGTATTTCTCCCCCTAGAGCAGTAAAATATTTTAAATTGTAGAAATACATGTTTTTATATAAAATAATTTCATCTGCAGAGTTTATGAAATAAAGATAATGAATTCTATTTCAACGATAACCAGGAGGTATGGATAAAAGGAGCAAAACCTCCTCAGTGAAAATGAAGACGAATCTTAAGTGACATCAATGGAATCAAATCTTCTAGTAGTATTACCTTAAGAGGATTAATTAAAAATGTATTACTAGTTCATTAAGAGGTATATTCATACATGCACATTTTCCCTGTGAAGACTAAATATTGTTTTATTTTTTTATATATGTTTTTAAGGATTTTATTTATTTGTCAGAGAGAGAAAGCACAAGCAGGGGGAGTGGCAGGCAGAGGGAGAAGCAGGCTCCCTGCTGAGCAAGGAGTACCATGCAGGACTCAATCCTAGGACCCAGGATCATGACCTGAGCTGAAGGCAGATGTTTAACTGACTGAGCCACCCAGACTTCCCTAAATATTGTTTTAAATGAAACAAAGTTAACTAAATATGTATTCTTACTAATTGTTTCAACTGAACGTGTTATCTAATAGTCCCATGGGATTGTATTTTTCCAGGGTTGGTTATATTATGTGTCTATTCCTAATCTGATTAAGGATATTTGATTGCAGACAACAGAAAATCACTCAAGGAAAATTAAACAAAAATGGAGGGTCATCAAATGCAAGTCAGATTTGTGTTTTATACTTTTCTCAGTCAGTTTGATTAGCTGTCATTAATCTTCATTTCTTTGTGTAGATCCAAACTTCAGTCTGTTGTCACAGTCCTTTTTCCTAAAGAATTTTCTTTAACATTTCTTGCAGTTCAGATATACTTTTAATGAATTCCTAGTTTCTGTTTGTGGGAGAATCTTCTTCTCTCCATCATTTTTAAACATTTTCATGAGATAGAAGCTTGAGTTTTCTTTCAGTCCTTTAAAAATGTCACTCTATTTTCTTTTGACATGCAGAGTTTCTGTTAAGATGTCTTGGTGTATTTTTGTGTCTTTGTTTTTTCTATATTATGTGGCCTTTTCACTGGATAATTTCAAGATTTTCTTTTTACCTTTTGTGCTCAGCATTTTCAGTATCATGTGTCTGGATGTGTTAATTTAATTTAGCTATTAGTTTTTAAATTAACAAATTAATTAATTTAAAAAAAGCTTCTCTGCTTTTCTGAGCTTCCAAGACCTGTGGTTTTGTATTTTTAATCTTTCTGGAGAATTTTCAGCCATTGTCATATCTTCAAATATTTCTTCAACTCTTTTTCCTCTGTCTTCTTCTGGGATTACAATTACATGTGTGTTAGACTCCTTGATGGTGTCCTAAAACTCTTGGATGCTCTCTTCTGCTTTTCTTTTCTAGCTCTTCCTGTGTGTGTTTTAGTTTGGGTGAAAACTAGGGACCATTCTTATTGTGTCAAATGTACCAATAAGCCTTTGAAGGCATTCTTTATCTCTGCACCTGTGATTTTTAGTTCCTAGCATTTCTCTTTGGTTATTTATTATCCCTCACCTTCCCCATCTGTTCATCTTGAAAATCCCCACTAGTTCATACATGCTGTCCACGTTTTCCATTAAATAACATATTAATCATAATTATTTTAAATTTCCTCTCTAATAAATACATTATCTAGGTTGTCTCTGAATCTTACTCTGTTGATTGATTTGTCTTTGACAATGGGTCTTTTTGTTTTTTGTTTGTTTGTTTTTGCATTTTGGGTGTCTTTTTTTTTTTTAAAGATTTTTCTTTATTTATTCGACAGAGAGAGATCACAAGTAGTCAGAGAGGCAGGTGGAGAGAGAAAGGGGGAAGCGGGCTCCCCGCCGAGCAGGGAGCCCGATGTGGGGCTCGATCCCAGGACCCTGAGATCATGACCCGAGCCGAAGGCAGAGGCTTAACCCATTGAGCCACCCAGGTGCCCCGCATTTTGGGTGTCTTATAATGTCTTACTGATTATTGGACATAGTGTGTAGAGGTCTAGAGCCTAAGGTAACTAGTATTCATGACTAACACCCTTCTTTCTGCTAGGCCATTGGTGTGGGATATTATTTCCACGTAGTAAGGATTTTAATTGGGTTTGAGTTTTATTATTGCTATGGCAAACTTTAGTGCACCAACAGTTTTACATTTCTTTCTTATTGTCTTGTTCTCATCATGGTGTTGGTTGTTTAGACCTTTTTCTCAGTTCCCTTGTTTTACTTTAAGTTTTAGGCTTTCCCTGATATCTCTCCATGCCCTTATCCTATCTGCAGTGGCAGGCTGCAATTGATTGTTTTTGCTGCTTGTTAGTGTGGTGATGGAGTGTGGGGGAGTTCTCTGTTATTCTTGTTAAACCTCTGTCTAAGACATTTCCATTTCATGCTTGGAAGGTGAAGGCCTTGTTTCCAACATTCTGCAACCCAGTAGAGATAAGAGGCCAGGGAAATGAAGCATCTAGTTTATGTTCATTTGCTCATTTTCTCTGTTATGTTTTGGTATCCTGTTGTAATTTAGAGACCCTCTCTTTTTAAATTTCTTAAGAGAAACAAAATGAAACAAAAATCCCTTCAGGCTTCTTTGAGAGTGGAGATACAGTTATATAGCTGTTTAGAGGGGAGAAAGAAATTGAATATAGCTTTCTGAGAAAACCTTCTAAAAGTCTTTCATTTTAGCTGTTTCCTCTGTACTTTGTTGTGCCAACAGTTCCTAAGATTTGGGGGACATTTTGAATTATAAATCAGGTTATTTTGTAGCTTTCTTCACTGTTACCTTAGGATTCAACATTTTTTTTTTTAAAACTTATTTGCAACTTAAACAATTTTGCTAGTCTAGGCGTATCTTCCATTTTCCCTGATTTTATACCTTTATACCTTTAAACTGAATTATAATTCTATTATTTTAGTGAGATTTTTGGAAGGAGCCAAAGGAAGTAGATGTGTTTATACCAATTTCTTGTGGCTTGTAATCTTAAAGTGATTTATCCTTTTCACTTGTTATCCAGTTCCTCTATTATATGTATAAACAAACTTTGGGGAGAGCCCAAATAGGCCGATTGACATGGCCAGAAATAGATAAAATTGTTGAGGATAGGTAGTTGACATTTCATCTCTGGGATACATGTGTTTGTCATGTCTTATTTCTTTATTAAGACTTTAATCACCTTGATGGGAAAGTTTACGTCTCACATGTTTTTACAATTCCTCTAATATCTAGTCTATTTCCTTGAGTTATATTGTTTTTAACTCTTTCATGTATTTAACAAGACTAAAATCCCAGTTTTAAAATCCCATAACTTTTGTAGAGACATTGTGCTACATAGAGATTATTCTTTATTTTGCATTTATTTGGAGCTCCCCCCCCCAAAAAAAGTTATCTGTTTATGCAAGTCAGAAGGATCTATTTTGAATGGGCTTTTAAACCTGAACACAATATAAAAACTAAATTCTTTCTTTTTAATATTATTTTGGAGTAAGGTTAAGTGCTCTTGTTAATGCAAAAGTGGCTCTTCTATTTTCTCATCAGGGATGTCACAGTATTTTAAGAAGTTGCTGAGTTTTCTAATTAGAAATTCTCAAAGTGAGGTTATACCTGTGAAGTCCAGATCACTTTTATTATACCATTTACATTTATTGGACAGCTACTTAATTTAGGGATCTGTGTTAGACACTGGAGAGGGGGGAACGTCAAGGAGCAAAAAATCCTATCAGGACCCAACTGGTTGCTTAATACTATATACCTCTTGTCCATGCATAAGAACACTAAAGGTAGAGGCTTATTCCCATATTAAACTTTAGCCACACCCTGAAAATTATACTGGAAAACTTTAAGGAGCTTCATTTTATTATTTTGGGACTCAACATTATGATACTCTTGCTGCTAATTAAGTTTGTTCTGCTCCAGTTCTATTGCTGAGATTTTGACCTGAAGCTCCAGTGATGTGTCTAGGTCTTGGTCTTACCTGTTTTCCCCTGTTACTCCTTATTTCCCTAAGCTATGAAAAACAGTATTTACCACTTAAAACAAGCTATCCTGGTGGCTCACCTCTGCTACCAGATTTTCTTGATATCAACTGCTTTCCTGAATTGTAAGGATTCTGAGTTTTTGTTTCACATTTTTCCTTTCACTTTACTTTGACCATGTACCAGGATGCTCCTTCCCAATTTCTGAACACCCCCAACCTCCAAACACCTCCATGCTAATCACTGTGTATTTTCTGCTAGCTTACTCTTGAATTCTCTGTTTTCCTGAGGTTCTGCAGCTGGATCTATCCCCCAGCTCAGGGACTGTGGCTCGTTCCATATCATGGATCTTGTAATCATGCTTAGTCACTTTCTGAGATAAAGCAATTATTACTCTAAGGATTTATAATTAAGTTGAGTAAAAAATACATGCATAAACAAGTATGAATAACAAGATGAAATGGAATGTTATCAATGCCAGGTAGAGTGGTATACTTTACCATTCATGTGACAATGGTAACTGTGTTGAAACCATATTGAAAACTCTGATCTAAAGATCCAGTTCACTTCATTGTTAATTCGTATCTTTCTTAAAATTTGTGAAGTTTTCAGTCATTTTTCCCCCTATTTTCTGGGAGTCTTTATACACATCTTTACATTTATTACAGCAACCATTTTTTTTTCCTCCAGTATTTTGTGTGCCACTTTTTCTCTCTTTTTATTCTGGAACTCCTATAATGGGTATGTTGGTCTGCTTGATGATGTCCAATAGGTCCTTCAGATTCTGTTCATCCTTCTTTATTCTTTTTCTTTCTGCTTCTAAGACCTGATAAGTTCAGTTGTCTATCTTCACGTTCTCTGAGTCTTTCCTCTGCCTGCTCATATCTGCTTTTCAAACTCTCCTAAATTTTTCATTTCAGTTATTGTACTTTTTAGCTACAGAATTTCTGTTTGGTTACTTTTTATATTTCCCTTTATAAAATTTTCATCTTGATCATGCATCACTTTCCTGATTTCCTTTAGTACTTTGTCTATGTCTTCTTCTAGATCTTTGAGCATATTTAAGATAGTTATTTTAAAGTCTATTCCTAGTAATTCTGATGTCTGGGTTTCCCAAAGGGTGATTTCTTTCAGTTTTGTGCCTTTGAGTAGGTCATACCTTCTTGTTTCTTTTATGTCTTTGTGTTTTGTTGTTCTTGTTGAAAACTGGACATTTTAATATTATAATATAGTGGCTCTGGAAGTCAAATTCTTCCCATCCCCATGGCTTGCTTTTTTTTTTTTTAACTATTTTTTAAAGATTTTATTTCTTATCTTGTTGGTAACTGAAGTCTCTATACCTTTAGTTAGTATTCTAACATTTTGACAGAGCTTTCCTTGAGTACTAGAAGCTAACAAAACAAACAAACAAACAAAAAACAAAAAAAGAAAACAACTTTCCCATTTTTTTCAGATTGGCTCTGTACTGGGGCACAGTACATAGCCAGGCTTTTGAGGAGTTTTGGGGTCAGCCTGAAATGAAAGCTTTGCATCTTTTCTAAGGATGTAACTTGTCCTGGAAAATGGCTGGCTTTCTAAATCTTCCATTATAAATAGTTCTTTTGAATATTCTAACTTCCTGAAGAATTTTCCCCAGCTTTTTCTCCTCTACCATAGTCTACCTATTGTATTTGTGTACAGTAACCTTTTGTAGTAGTGTCTGTACATTGATATTTGCCCTGAAGCATCTTCAAGCAATGCCTGCTGCTTTTGAGGCCTCAGTTCTGAGTTAGGCAAAACAAAATTGAGTGTTTTGTGATAGTCCTTCAGATAACCCTCAGAGATTTAGAAAAATCTACATGGTAATTTGCAATCTACACACAAAAATCTACATGGTAAGATCTGCTCTACTCCCTCCAGAACCAGGGACCAGGGCTACACAGGATTAATAACAGGATAAAGAGAGTAGAGGTAAATTATACACAATTGCAATATTCCATTCTATGTAAAGTTCTACCCAGGAGTCATGGTGATGAGAAGAAATACCAAGACCAAAGAGATGTTCCCAGCAGAAGTAACAAATGCCTACAGCATGGACTGTGGAATTTAGGTATGAAATATTAAAGATGATAAAAGAAGGCAGATGACTCTCCTTTGAAGTGAAATGTTTATTTAACCCAAACATGCATGAAAACCTGATTCCAGAAACATTTACTGTCATTGTTCTATTTATACTTAATGACTCAAAGAATAAAATAAGGCATCGTACAGAAATGGCCTCTTTCTTCTAATAAATCCCTCTGAATCAGAGATTGTCAGATAGAGTCAGGGCATTCCAGATGGAAATGTGAGCTGTATTGCTAAGACTCTGACTCATTTATTGGCAGCTTTTCAAAAGAAGAGATAGGAACAAAGGAGTATGAAGGTTTACTCATGTTTCTTCCCTCTGTGCAACCTCCTTCCCTCACAGTCTGTTGTTGGTTACTCAGACTGATTCCAGAGATGCAGCATTATGGTCAGATTTATCTTGTATTTAGGGAAAAAGCCTTCTGTGGATTACTTAGCATTGAAAAAATGATATTTTGTATTGAATTTTTGATCCACACAGGATGAGTTGGAAGAGCAGGAGACACATCCAAGAGTAATTTTTGATGGGATTGCTAAACTTTCCATCATGGCTATAGAGAAGATAAATATGGTGCTTCTCTAATTTAATAAAAGTGTGAAAGGTGAAATATCTGCTGAAGAAAGGCAAAGGCATTTCCATTTAAGTTGGCTCCTCTAGAATGTTTGGATGGAAACTGTTATATGCTTCAATTCTGGACTCTGTCACAGTTGAGAGTGCTTATTTGTCTCTAAAATGAAGCAATTATTCTGTTCCCATAGAAATATGATACTCTGAAAAAAAATGATGCACTTGTTTAATAAGAGCTTGGGGCACATGAGTGGCTCAGTTGGTTAAGCGTCCAACTCTTGATTTCAGTTCAGGTCTTGATCTCAGGGTTGTGAGTTTAAGCCTCATATTGGTGTGTGGAGCCTACTTAAAAAAAAAAAAAAAGAAAAAAGAAAGGCTGATACAGAAGATGCCAACAGCATATTGACAGTGCCCTTGGTCCCTCCTTTAATTACTTAGAGACAAAGTATATTATATATTTTGGTGCATACCAAATGCCAGGCATTTTGATAGGTGCATTCACACTTAACTTTTCCTATTTTAATCTCATAACCTATCTGCAAGTATTATCATTACTATTTTTACCAGTGAAGAAATGTTTCCCATATCATGTAGTAAGGATTGGGCCTGGGATTTGAATCCATACCTGTACTTTTGTAAAATCTTTTCTTTAACAAGAAATGATAAAGCACGATGTTTGAGAGCAGGGTTTCTACAAACTATTGCCTAAGAAAGCGTTCCCTTTACTTGAGGTAAAGGTCTTTCAGCAGAATATTGAGGCTCAGAATAAAGGCCAAAGTTATTTCTGTGAGCTTCCTAGATCCTATGGGAAGCAAAAGGAGTTAGAGAATTTTCCCGGCTGACCCCACATTTCCATCCATGTCAGGAAATGGTACCTGATAAATGTGGGTTAAAGTTAAATACCAAAATACCAGTGGTGATAATACAGTTAGAATCCCATTAACAAACAAGATGGAGACGACCTTGATACTTCTGACTTTGTTAACAAAGACTTTGGTTTTGTTTTGTTTTGGTTTTGGCTCCTTAGGGGACCCCCGAAAATTTTAACTCAGAAGGCACTTATTTGACAAGTTTATGTTTTATCTTTTTTTCCTTTCCTTTCTCTCTCTCCTCTTTTCCTTTTTGTAAAAAGTTTTGCTGGTTTCAAAGCTAGAACAAAGTGGATAAGACCACTGCTGACAGGGATGGTCCTAAAACAGGGACTGCTGGGGCCTATTGAAGTGGGAAACTTATGGAAAGTAGTTAGTATAATGATGTACTATATGCTGGCTAATTGAATTTAAATTAGACAAAATAAAAGAAAAAGAAGTAGTTAGCAATTTATTTAATCTTGTTTAATACTAACTGCCAAAGTAAATTATAGTCCTTGAAACTTAAATTTGTATCTATATATACAGAAGATAGTTTACTCTTTTCAGTTAACTCTAACTCTGCAGTTTGGGCCACAATAAAATTGATTTTGAAATAAATGAAATGTTAAAAGTAAAACTTAAATTATTAGGTATTAAGTACTATGATTTATTTAAGATGGCATGGGGAACGTTGCTAGAGAAAGAATCAAAAATGTTCAAGGGGACAGCAAGGGTAGGGGAAGACAGTGTTGAGGGTCAATTCTACAAAGCAAAATGTGGGTGAAAGTTGGAAGGTTGGAAGCTAGGGTATCAAGGAAAGACAATGTCAGAGGAATAGTTAGGACAAGTTGAAGATCAGGAATGGGAGAATGCTGAAGTTCTCATTTTTCCGTGGCATTTGGTGCAGTGGAGGTGATTTTTCAAAGGTATCCTACAGGATGAGGCATTTACTTTTTTGTTGTGTCAAATGGCTTGGGTATCAAAAGGCTCCTCATGCATGCATTCTGTGATATAGTGGACCTTTTGCTCTTGTTATTTTGATCTTGAAGAATATTTGATCTACAGATATGTCAAATATCTTGATAATTATTTTTTCTCTGGAGGAAGTATGTGAGAATGAACTAGAAAGTGTGAAGTCATACTTTGGGAAATAATCTTAGAAAAATCATGATATCTAATTTCTCTTACCTCTTAAAAGTGAAGTGAAAAAGGAAACACGTGAAAGATGTTATAGAAAAGCAGAGCACAGGCCCATCATCCCATAGCTGAGGACTATGCTGTCCTCAGAATGCCAGCTGGAAAAGTGAGGTTGAAGCTTATTGAAACTGGCCTCCTTTAATCCATGAATAACATCAAAGTAATCCAAATAGAAGGAATACTTTGAAGAAGAAGCATATGATAACTCCAAATATCAATCTACATAATAACAAAAGGTGAATATAAAACTACCAACTTTCACATGAACAGATGCACGTTTTTATCCCTATCCCAGTGAAAAGGTGAAATCAAAATTGCGGTTTACTGAGCGAAAAAGTCTGTCTCAAGGGGTATGGCCATGATTCATTTCTGAGCTCTACCATCAAGGCTAGAGCATGAGGCTAGTCAGGTTTACCACTAATTCATGCAGCAGTCCCATTTACAACTGAGTACTGGGAAAAGGGAAGGTGCCGGCCAGAGATGTAAGATGATTTGGATTGTAAGCAATTTCTGTCATCCAGCCAACAGAAATCTGTAGCCATAGAGATCAAATGTAAAAATTTATTTACAATTTTAGATGGCCAGTCTGGAAACCGAGAAGGCTCCTGGCCATAGATGCTCGCCTAATATGAATAGTTGTATAGGTTATTAGCTGTGTAATCTCTAGTCTATTCCCCTGAATTTACAATAAGCATTTTTTTTAAAGCATCCAGGTTTTTTATTTTTGTTTTAATTTGTCTGGTAAAAAAAATGGAACAGTATTGTTCTAAATAGAATTGCTTCTTAAATAGCAAGATCTGGGAGACATTTCCAGCTACTTTGCATCTCCATTACAATATTAAGGCACAGAAAATTCCAGCTGTAGGCCATCCGGTCCTCAGTGTGTGGACCCGGCAGTGTAGGAAGTGAGCCTGCTATGCTTCAAGGCCTTTCATCTAGAATGTTTCAGGGAGAGCTTTTTATGAGGAAGTCATCATTTCCCTTTCTTAAGATCATTTATTTATTTTTCCCTTTCTTAAGAGCATTTATCATTTATCACTTAGTATATAACACGATATTTACATGTATTTGTCACAAATTCTCAACCCTATTCCAGAGCATATTAAAGGGAACTGGTGAAATATGCATGTGCTGTGTGGATACAAGAAAGAAGTTGTTTATAAAACCTCTATGAAAGAGGGATTATCAGTTCCCGTATCTGGGGAACTGTAAAATGCTTCTTCCCTATCCTGAGCCTTTTGCCATATTCCTGCCCTGTGCTACAAGAAGAAGACCTAGCTTGTGCACACTTCACACAAAGCTAGGTGTTGGGCAAGAGAAAGAGAAGCATGCACTTTTCTTCCTTTTTTAAAGATTTTATTTATTTGACACAGAGAGAGAGAGCAAGGAGGAGGAATGGCAGAAGGAGAGGGAGAGGTAGGCTTCCCATTGAGCAGGGAGCCTGACACAGGGATCAATCCCAGGACCCTGGGATCATGACCTGAGCCAAAGGCAGACACTTAACCGATTGAGCCACCCAGGTGCCCCAGCGTGCCCTTTTCTAACCTTTGCTGTTAAGAAAACACGATGATGTAGTTGTTTGTATTTAGAGAGGTCAAAAGCAATCACTGCTTTGCCACTTCTAATAGCATGATCTTTGAAAAATTATTTGACTTTTGTAAAGGTCAGTTTCCCTGCCTGTAGAATGAAAATGTAATAGCATCTGTGTCTTAAGATCACTGTGAGGGTTAAATGAAATGATATACTCGACACTTGTTGCATATTGTCTCATTTAATTTCTAAATCCTTCTGCGGAATGAAGCTGTTATTACTGTTTCTCATCCTACAGAAGAGGAAGCTGAGCCTTACAGAAATAATTAAAATTAAAATTCCCAAGGTCATGCTGTTAACAAGTGTGGGACATGGTTCTAACCCACTTCTGCTTCACACGAGGTCCTGTGCCCTTCCCTGCACAATACACTGTCCTAAGTATTCACTCACTTTTAGTGAGAAAGGCTTTCAGTCACTGTCAGAACTCTATTACATGGTTTTTATATTTGCAATAAATGTAATATGGCTTAACTTGGTTGTATAAAAAAGCCTGTCTTTAGTTTTTCCACCATACTAGAGTTTCAGCCTCTAGTATGGGTTCAGCCATTTCTTATCAAAACTTTGATTATTATTTTATTTATTTATTTTTAAAAAGATGTTATTTATTTATTTGACAGACAGATCACAAGTAGGCAGAGAAGCAGGCAGAGAGAGAGAAGGAAACAGGCTCACTGCTGAGCAGAGAGCCGGATGCGGGGCTTGATCCCAGGACCTTGGGATCATGACCTGAGCCAAAGGCAGAGGCTTTAACCCACTGAGCCACCCAGGCGCCCCTGGTTATTATTTTAAACTCACAGATCTAAACATCTTCTCAGGGGTTCCCATAGTTTGATAGCTGACAGATAAATCCCAAAGGATAGTCGCAATCAAGGGTCTGTAGCTCAGATGGGCAGAGCAAATTAGTAGCTGGTAGAAAAAGATTCCTCTCTGGATGTTCTGCAGTTTATACCTCTATTCACAAATCCAGCTGCTACCTAATTGAAATTGCTAATAAAGGATAATGGGTTTACGTTTCCTCAAGCCAGCACCAGAAAATCCAAACCACGGAAAATGAGCCCTGTAGGAACTGGCAGCTTAATAGCCAGTTGGGTCTGAAATTTTTGGCTTGAGGATGCCTTTATGAGGACCCAAAGTGTGTGTTATGCGTGTTGTCGTGTGTCTCTGCTACATATCTGTTGCTGGGCTCCATGTTAAAAACTAAAACTGAGAAATTTTTCATTTGAAAATAATGATAATAAACCCATCACATGTTGATGGAAACCAGTGTCAACATAAACAACATATTTTTTATGAAAAATAACTATATTTTCCAAAACAAAAAAAAATTAGGAGGATAGTAGCATTGTTTAACATTTGTGCAAATCTCTTGATGACTTACTAGAAGACAGCTAATTCTTGTATCTGCTTCTGCACCTATTCTATTACATCGTTGTATGTCTACTGACTCTGCAAAACAGCACTGTTCACTCATGAAAGAATGAAAAAGAAAGGAAGATAACATTTTAGAATTATTATTGAAACAGTTTTGACGTTACAGATCCCCTGAGTGGGTCTTGGAGACTTCTAGGGGTCCTTAGACTACATTTTGAGAACCACTTGTTGGTCTTACAGATGCTATTTTTCTCATTAACAGCAAAATAATATTCATGGCTCAGATCATCCAAGCTTAAAAAACTAGATTATTTAGGAGTATAAGGTATTGGAATACATAAATACTGATTTGGATTTGTAAGTTCTAAAAGTTTCACACAAGCTTTAGGAAGGTCAGAGACCTTTGTCACTACTGATTTGCAGAGATGAGAAATAATAATATTCCTTTCTCATGATTTTTTTTTTCACTTGGAGCCTTATCTGACTTTCCGTAAGCCATTTGACAGTGTCATTGCTGTGAGATTCAAATACATATTCCTTTCCGGTATCCAGCCTCAACAAACCCATCAGGCGTCCAGTGTGTAAACAAGTCTCTTGGAGCCCAGCTGGCTTTCTCTTCTAGAGGTTTCCAGAAAGTCCAAATCTCCCTGCTTTTCCTGCTTGCTATTTGAAGTATGTGGACTGTGACGATTACGAGACTGGTATACTCCCAAGTTTCTCGAAGCCTTAGTTTATTGTAGACTGTGTATTTTGGCAGGCTGCTTGAGAGCACAAAGCCTAGCTTTCCACCAGTGTGAAAGTCCCACATTTTCTCTGGGCACTCTTCCTTTCCTGCCTTCCAACAGATTCATTATGTTCCCATGGTAACATTGTTGAGGTTCAAAGTAGGCTAGACCCTCCCGCCCCCGCCACCGCCCTCGCCAGAACACAGTCGCCTAATCACCTCTCATCAGAGCACCACCTGCTTTTTTCCACCTCACTTGGTTTTCTCTCATCTTCTGCCCAAGGAGTTCCATAATTGCCTGGTGCAACTCATTCACAATAGTCTCTGTTAGTAGTATTAGGCTACCCCCAAAGCTAGTTTGGCACATAATAAACCTTGAAAATAAATGTGATACCAGTGTTACCAGTATTTACAGGATTTTATAAAATGTGTAAAACTCATTATTTTTGATGTTATGCCCCAATTTAAAAAATTTAATGCACTCCCATTGATAGACCCATAGGTAAGGAAGAAGTGGTGTGCATGCTAGACTCATGGATAAGGAAGAAGTGGTATACATACATACAATGAAATACTGCACAGCAATAAAAAAGGATGAGAACTTGCCATTTGTGACAACAGGGATGGACCAAAGGGTATTACACTAAGTGAAATAAGTCATACTGAGAAAGACTAATACAGTATGATTTCATTTATATGTGAAATCTAAAAAGCAAAATAATTGAGCAAACAAAAAGCAGACTCTAACTCATAAATATAGAGAACAAATTGGTGGTTGCCAGAGAGAAGTGGTCAGGAGATGCACAAAATGAGTAAAGGGGAGTGGGAGATATAGGCTTTCAGTTATACAGTGATAAGTCATAGGGATAAAAGGCTATGGTAACAGATGGTAGCTACGCTTGTGGTGAGCATAACATTAAGAGTATGGATAAGTTGAGTCACTAAGTTCTATGCCTGAAACTAATGTGACAGTGTCAACTATACTGAAATTAACAAATAAAAAAATACACTCATATCGTGCATCTTGCAATCTGTATGACTCTCTTAGAACACTGTGATATAAGGTGAAATGACAATGGTCATGTATTGTATATAAATTCAAATTAAGCATTTAGAAATTTTTACAGCATTTTGACAGTGATTTTAGGTTTGTTGAATATAATAAAATTGGGATTTATAATTCATATGTCTTTTTAAAATTTCATCTTTCTAGAACTTATTTTTACTAGATTTTACAAAAATATTGGTCTGTGACAGAGTGGATATTTATAAATGGTCCTTTATCATAAATGATTTGAGAAACACTGGTCTAGAACAATGTCCCTGGCTCATAAAATGCACATTAAAATTGAAGAATATGGCAAGCAAACATAAAGACACAAGACAGAATATGATGGAGACCATGCAAGAAATGAAGAGTTTTGGGGTTTGGAGGAGTGAGAAGAACTAGAATGACCTAGCATTTATGGATCACTTTTTTATATACAAGACACCATGCTAAGACCTTAACAGTTAGCCCACACAAAACCCCATTTTAAAAATGAGGAAATTGAAGGTCAGAGAGATTATAACTCTTGTCAAGAAAGGGCAGGGCCAGAAATAAACCCTCACTTTAACTATGGATCCTCCTATTTATTTGTTGAACGCTGTACCTACATTCTAGTAGGATCACTCAGTATGAGTTTCCCTTCCCAAGTTAAACTCCAGACACTTAGCTTCTAACCTTCATTACAGCCAGGGTGCAGGCAGGCATGTGATCTAGGTTTTGTATTATGAGGATGGGAGTGGTCAGAGACTGGACACGGGGACACCAGACTAAGGATAGTATAGAAGACACTGTTGGTTTCTGTTACGGGTTGAATTTGGGTTGAATTGTGGACTCCATCCTGCCGTCAACCTCACGTATTGAAGTCTTAACCCCTATTACTTCAGAGTGTTACATTATTTGGAAATAGGATCATTGCAGATGTAATTAGTTGAGTTCATACTAGGATGGGCCCCTAATCCAGTATGACTGGTATGCTTACAAAAGGGGAAACTTGCACATAGACTCACACAAGGGGAATGCCATGTGAAGATGAAGGTGATGCAGGAGAAACCAAGGAAAGTCAGAGATCATCAGGGAAACTCCCAGAATCTAAGAGAGAGGCATGAGAAGGATTGTCCCTGACTGCCCTCAGAAGCAACCAACCCCAAGATACCTTGGTCTCGGACTTAGAGGGTTCAGAGCCATGAGGCAGTAAATTTCTGTTGTTTGAGCAAATGTTGTTTAACATTTTCTGGAGGTAATATTTGAGCCTTCAAATTAAAAAATCTTAGTGTGGAGCAGGATTAAAAGAAAACTCACCAAGGAATATCATAGAGAGATAGCAGAACATCAAAGATACTAAGAGATATCTTTAAAATGATCGGAACAAAAAGAGAGTTTAATTGTGAGTTTAATCAGGAGCAAAAAGGCTGCTTTCAGAATGAAGCGGGTGATACCTCTATCTCCTCTTTACTTTGCCTAGAGTCAAGCTTCACAGTGGCTTGGGACCCTTTCATCTAACCATGGAAAGCAAATGTAGGACTAGAAAATCAAAACAAGGTTGCGTGCATGCGCACAGACACATAAGGTGGGAAAGGGGGAATCTTCTTTTTATATTTAGCTGTTTCTGCTTTCCTGGGTATGTCTGAAAGAACAGAGCTCAATATATCAGTACATATTCAATTCAGTACAACCAGGTACTACTCTAGGTCTATAAATGCAAAAATAAACAGCCTAGTTTCTTTCCCCCACTCATGAATAATTTCACTCTGTTGTACTATTTATTATAACTGTATGAATAAAATACAATTTTTGAGGGCAATCTGTTCAGCTTAAATCTAGGATTTAAGGATGTTTGTTGGAAGCTTTCTAGAATGTAGATATTTATTCTGGAAATTTGCTAAATGCCTTTTCATCCCATTTTGGTAAATTGGTTAAAAAAAGGACAGAGATAAGTGAATCCACATGATTCTTGTTTAGGAATCAATACTATTGCTTTAATTTTTTGTACACACTTTAAAGAGCCAGATAAAGTAGGATCTATAAACTGAGTAGTCTTGGGCATCAGCATAAAATTTCAATACCGAGGCATTACTGAGTCTAATTTTAATGTCCATAGTAACTGTGTTTCCAAATTAAACTGAAACAACCATAGAGGAAGTCAAATATTTTCTCTTCAGTAAGTCATTGGTACCAAAAGGAGGAAGGGTGATGATAACCCTATAAGAGTTTTCTTTAAAATCTCTGCATACGTTACTGTATGTACATTTTTCGTCCTTGCCATAATTAGTTTTTATGGATTACTTCATATACATATTTCAGTGGGAAGTTTGCTTCAAGTTTCAGAATTGGTTAAATTATCACTGCCTCATATAAGAAAGAAAATTTTCCTAAGGAGGAAAACATTCTTTTTTCTTTTTAAACGACTTTTTTGTTGTTGTTGGTAATGTATTTCAAAGTGCTGAGAGAGGTATGTGTGAGTATTTTATCCACCAATGCCAAATTTATCTCCCTGTCATGGCCTTAACAAATAATGCTAGAACATGGTAATAATAAAAAGTAAAAAAACAAGACCTAGCTTATTTTGAGATCCGCAGTTACCAGTCAAGCAGTTATTTTTAGTGCCAGTAGGAGGACTAACAATGGAGTTTATAATTCATAATAAGGGTAATAACTAATACTGTTATCTTCATAAAAAATGGTGATGGAAGAATGCTAAATGTTTTATTCCCATAAAGAAGACAAGGGGCGCCTGGCTGGCTCAGTCTGAGGAGCATGTGACTCTTGATCTCAGGGTTGTAAGTTCGAGCCCTTCATTGGGTCCAGAGATTAATTAAAAATAAAATCTTAAAAAGAAGACAGTGAAAATAAGAAGTAAGCCGTGTTAGAGGTTAGTTAAAAATGGCTACCTCACTTTTATATTCCTTCCGCCTTAAAAAATCTAAACCATAAAGAGGAGAGAGAGGGAGAGGAAGAAGGAGGTAGTGGGGAGGGAGTAGGAGAAGCCAGTCATGGAGAGAATAGAGAATACGAACATTAGAATAGAAAGAATAGGGGGTTTGGAATTAGAAAGCATGGCACTTAATTCTCAGGCACAAAGATGTTTGCAGAAGATGTTTAATATTTTTGAGTATCAATTTCCCTAGCTGTAAGATATACAAACGTAAGGCAGTGTGAGAAAAACCTTTGTAAACTGTCAAACACTATACAAATGACAGTTACCATTATTCAGACTCAAAGAGAGAATAGTAAACACTCTGCCCTAAGAGAAGGACCCCTGCCACATCACTGAGCCATGTCACCCAACCGCAGATAAACAACCAGGGCACTCTGGAGGGAAGTCACTCATCTAAGAGAGAGGAATGTATCACACAGGAAATGCCCCACAGAGAGCAAGCTATGTCTGTTTGGGAGGCTTTCTTAGGTAATGATTGAGCAGCTACTGACAGCCCACTTTCTCGTGTTGTTCATACCGAGAAAGAGAATCTACATGAGGGATTTGGACAATGGGATCCACAGGCAGGGGAATTAGGAGCGAGAGTGCCTATTCCTTCTGTGAAGAGCATCGAAAGAGAATGCTGTGGTAAGAAACTGAGAAATACTACAAAATGATTATGAGGTATATTTCACTCCTTTGTCTCCTCCTATCAGAGCCACGATGACCCACCTACTACATAGGAATCACCTGATATACCGTTAGTCGATTTTGATTCAGGAGTTTGGGGATGGGGCTCCAGAGTTTGTATTTCTCATAAGCAACCAGGTGGTCCATGGGTTCACACTTCAGTCAGTCTCTACAGAGAAATCTTTTCAGTTTGTCCCCCTGCCTTAAAACAGCATTATGTAAGAGAAAGAGCAAGATGATTTTGGAATCCGCTAGAACCGGATTTGAAATCTGGCTCCGATAATTCTGTAAAAGACACTGGGCAAGGATTATCTGTAAGTATGACTTCTCTAAGCCTCGGTAACATCTGGAATAAGAGGATGATGATACTTGTCTTACAGGATTGCTGTAAAAGGTAAATGAATTTTGGTGAGTTTTATTGGGAAGCACTTCAGCAAGCGGCCTAGATTGCTCTCTCTCCTTCCTTTGCCCATTTCAGATTCTTCAGGCAAACGAGGCTGTCATAATTCAGCCCCAAGTTCTATTTCAAACTTCATCTGCTTCATGACAAATGAAGCCATTTATACCCATACAGCTTGTGCTCCACATTAACATAATTTCACTTTTCGACTTCTGCACTAACCGAACTTTGTATTCTAGGAAATGTTTGCCCAGAAAGATGGAGTTGAAATTAACTATTGTCTATTTCAAAGCCTCTTGAATTTATTTATCTAAATAATCCATTTGTTCTTATTAGATAAATATCCTCTTATCAGAAGAATAGATCACTCAACTGGGCTTATCAAATGATTGTTTAATTTTCAATGATTTTCTTTAAAGTTCCTGCCTTACTTGACCCTTAATCTTATGCTATTCCATTATGAACATTGGTTAATACCAATCAGA
>ML110221.1:0-46497 GCA_003697995.1 Taxidea taxus jeffersonii | reverse complement strand
TTTAAATTCTGAAGCCAGACCGTCTTTCCTCACAGCTCCGGGGCTGCATCGCTGTGGGCACGCCAAGCTTCCCGGCTACCTGAGCTGCTCCTGCGGTGCCCCCGCGTCGGCTTCGCCAGGGCGCACGGGAACCCCGAGTCTCGGTCTACGCCGTGCGGAAGAAGGACCTGCTCAGGACTCTGGCCGGGGTCCCTCGCGGCTGCAAGAGGGTGACACCGCAGAAGACCCAGGGTGGGACGGATAGAGAGGACGCCACGGACCGGGGACGGGGAGTTGGGAGCCCACCCTGTGCCCGCTGGTCGTCTGCGCGGCGAGGGCGACCACAGCCCTGGCCGCGGGCACCCGGCTTGGGCGGCTCCCAGCGATTAGTCTGGGGGGGTCGGGGAGGGGGGAGGCGGAGAACCAAGCCGAGATGTGGTGGCATTTTACCTGAGTGGAGCTGAAGATGGAGAAACCAGGTGTCCGCTGTGTCTGCCTGGTGAGGCAGAGCTGGAGAAAGGCAGAGGGAGGGGAGCGCATGAGAAGCCAGAGGAGAAGCTGAATGCCGCTTGATTGCCTGCCGCTTGGTCTGCCTTCCCATGCTAGGGAGGACGGCATAATTTATAACCCAGTACATGGATGGAGGAACTGTAAATTGTAGTCTGGATGTCCCCGGTGCTGTCAAGGAAGAAACTGATGGGCTAGGTGACTGTACCACGTCCCCAGAGAGAAGAGCCGCCTTGCACCATGGGTTTAAATGCATGTGCATGCGTGTAGGGACACGAAAAAGAAAGATTTCTGACCATTTTACACAGGAAGTCTGTCACTCTGCTGGATCGGGCTTGATTGCAGCTTGTGTTTTCAGCTTCAGCTCAACACCCATTTCCTGACTAGCTAGAGAGCATGGCCAGAGCAGCTGCGAGCAGAATTTTCTTGTTAATGGGAAAGCAAGACCCCTCAGCTTTAACTCCTTGGAGTTCTGAGCGCTCTGTGCTTTGCTAGGACTGATGGTGCGGTTTTGTTTTCTTCTCCTTCTACAAATCCCTGTAAACACAGCTGTATTCAGTATGGTGAAAAATTCTATCCTGTAAATAGAAATCTGATCAATTTAATCAAAATAAATGTATCCCAGATGACTTTGAGACCAGCTGGCTACCACAGGCTTCAGATGCCAAGTGTTCAATAGAGATGAATGCAGGGTTCTATTTACATGTTTTAGTATTCCGGGATCAGCTTTTAATTTAAAAAAAGAAAAAAATCCTTTTCTGAGGAAGAGAGGTGGTTCTAGCAGCTCGTAGCTCAAGGGTTAGGCACAGATAGTGCGGGATGGCGGGTGTGAGACGTGGGGGTCTGTGGGGTCGCTTTTGGAGGGGCGCGTGACCTGTGGCAAAGTCGCCAGTGTGGAGAAAGCGTGCATCTGCCTTCCTGTGTGGAGAGGCGAGTGCCCTCGGAATAGCCTCTTCTGAGGTCGGGGGAGGCGCTTGAGGCTGGTTTTGGACTCAGATGAGTGAGCTTTGGTGCTCCAACCCCAGCTCCGGGGAGTCAGCTCAGACCTGGGGAGGAGGAGCTTTCCCAGTTGTCATGGGGAGCTCTTCTGAGACGCCTGTCTGGCCCTTCCACTGTTTGTTACTGTTTCTACAAAGGCAGCTCTGTGTGCTGGATTATGTTTGGCCAGCTGTTGATGCGTTCCTGCGGGCGGGGTTGGGTGGGGATCTCATTACTGTACTTCCAAACTGTAGATCCGAGTGCGCCGGGTGCAGGGAGGGGATGGAAAGCAAGCGCGCCGGAGAATCCCATCACTCTTACCGCTTTCTCCGGATAGTCCGCGAGCCAGTGCAGAAAGGCTTAAAGTGGAAAGAGGGGAAGAGGGACTAACCGGGGCAGGAGGAGGCAGGGGGGTCGGGGGTGGGGCGTAGAATGAAACTGAGCAAGCACATAAGAGAGAAGAACAGACTTAGAACTTCAAAGCTGCATAGACAAGCAGAATGTCAGCGGCTTGTAATTAGCGGCTCACGGTTGCGTCAGTGACTGGATCTCTCCAAGAATAACTCTGTGATGTGTGCCACAAAGTGAAGAAGATAGTCATAACTAAGTTATCAAACCCGGTTCAAACAAGGGCAGATGGATTAGGGAATTTTCTCTGTTTGTAAATCAAATGCTGATGGATTACACTTTTAAGACTTGGCGAATGCCGCATAATGGAAGGCTGGATTCTCAATTGGTCAGGGGCTATCTACCTTCCCGAAATGAAATCAGGAACCCTGAAAGAGTCAGATTGCTGGTGCGAGCCGGCGGGCCGGACATCAGGGCAGCCCCTGGCCGTGCAAGGTGCTTCTCCCAGGCAGCGCCCGGCCAGGCCCGTCCTGCACCCACGCGTAATTTCTGTTGGCCGATTTTTGTCAGATGGAGAGAAGTTACATTCCAACACAGGCGGTCGGTTACCTTCTACAGCCCCACGGCAGGGTTCAAGAAGCTCCTGTGGGCTTCTGATTTCTGCGGCTAGCCCCAGTGCCGGCCCGAAGGGACCTGGGCTGGCTTGCAGGCAAACAGCAGCGTGTTGGTGACCCGGTGGGAAGTCAGGGCAGGACCGTGGCTGAGATTTGAAGGCCTCGTTCCCTTGCTCGCCAGCCCGCCCCCCTCCTGCGCTTGCAGACTTGGGTGGGAGCAGGAGCCCCCGCAGAGACAGGGTGGGAGGAGCTGATTGGTCCGTAGGCTGAGGATGTTCGCTCTGGTTTTCGGTGCTTCTCCACGGCCTTCATTTCGCGTTTGTGTTTGTGTTCGCGCCACCGACTGCTCCTGACCTGCTTTGTTTCTCCGCCGGAAGAGAAGCCCGTTGGTGTGCAGTGCGGCTTCGCCGGGTGCTGGGCGCACACGCACCGCGGTCCCCCCGCGTGCGCGCATTTCCCTTTTTAATGGGAATTAGGGGGAAATTGTGGGCAGGGAAAGCAGCGCCTATGAAACCAATCGCTTTTTGAATCCCGCGGAATATAATTTAAATATACTCAGGTTGAGGTTGCAACGCCGACAATGTCTGAGCCCTTTTAATTTCCGTCTTCCATTGAGTCAAGGAGCGGACCCCCCACCCCCCACCCCCGTGGAATAGCACATTCGGCGCACCCAACAGGGTGGAAGACGAGATTGTGTTTGTGTTCGTTCCAACAGCTGGTCATCAGTGCGGCCCCCATTTCTGGAGGGAAGTGGCGCTGAGCATGAATGCCTGCCTGATTAATGCTGCCCCTCGGAGGGTCCTTCACCCCGCAGCCACGCTCGCGGCAGCATAATGTAGCATGATGTGATTGTGCTCTACCAGGGTAGTATGTCATTGTGTCACCAAGCAATTGAGGTTATTACGGGGCAGGGCAGACAGACGGGACAGTGGGGTTACCAGACCGTAGCATTTTTAGAAATACAGGCCTGACCTACTTAGAGGGACTCTCTGGCTGGCAGCTGCGGGGTCCATGGAGTCTCCTGATAGGCTGAGGCCGTTGCTAGGGGGAATTAGCATGATTTTTTTTTTTTTTCCACACACAGATGATAAAAGCTGACTGGAATTAAAGCGATTTGGTTTAGTATTATACAGATTTATCTGCTTCGTTTTTCTTTCTCGAGTGCAAAGAAAGGGTGCGAAAGACAGATTGGGTTTCCATTGGTGCTTTGACCTGCTGGTTCTCCCCTCCAAGAGGCAGGAGACGCGGGACAGTTATGAAATTTCGGTTCATCTCTTACTGTTGGGGTCATTGAAACGACGTTACAAATTGCAAGATATTTAAGCTTAAAGACTGCTGGGAATGACTAACAGAAGGTTAGATGATTTTTTCCTCTTCTGTGCACTAAGCTGTTTTGAAGTTGGGCATGCATCTTTTATGCCCTGTATATTTAAACTCTTTCCCTTTTGGGCTTGAACAAAACATTTATATAAATTCTTTTCTATCCAAACAGATTGAGGCTTGCAATCTCTGGCTTGTTTAAAATAAGATAGTAAGGATTCCAGATTTAGACAGGGAAAAAAATATATATATACCCTTTTTTTCTTACAATTTTTTTTCCCCTGGGTTATTTTGGGTTTGGCTCATTTTTCAAAAGCCAGCCTGATGTTTATGCTCATGGATAAAACTTAACTGCTCCCACCCCACCCGCTTTGCCTCACAATGTGCAGAAAGACCCAGGTTTTTCTCCAGAAGAAAGAATAGCGGCAGAATTTATCTGCAGATTGTTTTTCCTTGTTGCTGATGTAAACACTGCATGTAGAGAGCTCACATAATCAATTTCATAAATGACTCATTTTTTTTTTTCCTACTCCTGCATTCTCCAAGTATCTGTGTGTTTGTGATTTTTAATAGATCTTTTAAGGTAAACTGAAAGTCCATCAGGAGAAAATGAAAAGCAATGAATGCCTAATCAAGAATACTTTGATTTTTCTTTTTCTTAATTATATACTAGCTGGGCTTAAATTGTAGTGTCCCTATGTTACCTTTTACTGCTGAAAGTAATAATTATCCTGCCTTTTTGATTTGGAATCAATTTTTGTAAGAACAGTTTGTGAGAGCACAAGTAAAGAAGCTTGGCTACATAAGGGAGAGGAATAATGCAGATCCTTATGAACTTGTACCACTGGATTTCTTGGCCACATGAAAAAAGGCGAGAAAATGTAGGTGTGGATTTTGCTTTTCATTTAGGTTTCTGGAAATATTCATAACTATTTAGATATGTGTTTTTAAACAGTGATTTCCACTTACACTAGAGACCACAGTCAAAACAAAACAAAAATGCTCTAATGGTGGCAGAGTCAAGAAATCCATCAATCTTCTTCTTTTTTAAACCCAGCAGTATTTACATTTCAGCATATAAATATAGCTTATCAAGCTAAAATAGGATATATTTTCTGATGACTGGTATTTCATACCCTTACTTGCTTTGAGAATCCCCCAGATAACGTTTACTTGTAAAGGTTTTCAACCACACTAACAATCTTTCTTAACTGAATAAAATGTCAGCTTATATTTGTTGAAAAAAAAAAAAAAAGATTACTTCGGTGTGCTGCTCTTTCCAAAATGAAGCAATTTCATTTATTTTAGCCTGCATCTTAATTCTTCCATGGTACCTTCTTTGCTTAGGTCAGTGGCCAGTCATTTAAGTTCAAAGTTACAGAAATAAAATGCCATTTTAAAATCACTTAATTAGGGAAAAATCGTTAGCGTTAAGTTCACTAACATTTGTTAAGAACAGATGCCTAATTTATATGTTGAGTACAGCCTGTGTCCAGCCAGGTACCCAGTCAAATCGAATATTTGTTGTTTGATTAATAATTCATTGATCACACTGAAACTGTTCAGTGTGAATCTTGTTTGGTTCATTAGGTTGTTAAGAATTTTTCTTTGCTGTGGCTTTCCTCCATTACCAGAGAGGTAAATATCAGGTGGGTCAAAAGCAAAAACAAGCCTATATTAAGTGTCATTTGTACTGCCTTAGCCACAGTCAAGCTTAATTTTTATAGTGAAGCTTAACTGTGGTAACGCATGTCCATGGTATTAACTTCATCTGCCACCATTGATCAAAAAGCCAAAGGAGCGATCACAGTCAATCATTTCGTCAATCACTTCCTCCTTAGGTAAGTATTTGCTTCCTGCTCACATAGGAGGCTGGCTTCTCTCCACTTACAAGGTTCAGTATGGACCAGTGGGTTTTGGGGATGTTGTTGGGTAAGATGAAAAAGGAACATAGTAGTTGGTTGTTTTGGGACCCACATAGACTTAGAACTTGGCTTAAACCATTTCCTTTACTGAGTTCCGATACCTAATGTTAGGTAATCCTTATAACTTGGGGCAGTGCTGTTGATGACAACACTGGGTGCTTGGAGATGATTGGTTCTCCTGACCTCATCAATAAGTTGCTCCCTCTCTTCTGAACTGTCCAGACACTTTGCAATACCCGAGACTTAACCGGAAGCCAGGATGTGTCTATTGTGAAGTCAAGGAAGCCTGATGTAACCAGAGGTTTTCAACTTCATTATTGAAACAATAGTATGTCAAAGTCCTTTACGTACCCAAACTAAACATTGCCTGGACCCACGTGAGTCACCGTAAATGGTTTGGTTTGGTTTTCTTCCCCTCACCTTCAACCTTCTTCCACTCCTTGAAATGTCCCTAGGTTACCCTCTCGTGTGGCCACCCCCGAATTTCCCAAGCAAAGGACTAAACAAGCCATATTTGTGTTTTTCATGATCACCTCTGTAAAAAACCGAACTTAGACTTGTCCAGCTTCCTCAAGGTGATGATACTTTCTAGGCGTCCTTTTCCCTGAGTTCCTGCTTTATTAGAGCAATCATTACATGGTGCTTTGTTTGTCTGTTTCTCCACGAGTCTCTAGCCCCATTCTTCATCTACATGCCAGGTGCATGGAAGTTGCTTCACAAATATTAGCTGATTAACAAATGAATAAATGAGGGAATTAATGGGAATGAAGAAGATAAATTATGGAGAATAATGAAGTGTTGTAGGGGCAGACTTCTTAGTGGTACAGGGTAGGTCACAGCAATCCTCTTTATAAGGAAACAGGCAGCCCCTACTCAACTTAGCTTGTATAGGGAGAAAGCAGCCATAGACAGTAAGTAACGGAATGCATGTGGCATGTTTTTCAATAAAACTTTATTTATAAACACAAGAGATGGGCCAAAACTGGTCTGTGGACTCTAGTTTGCTGAACACTGGTATAATTTTTACCTATGATATTTTGAGGATGTGATTACATAGGACATGTACACTGAACATCAAGATACTAAAGAATTCCAAACAATTCAAAAAACTTAAGACAAGGGGGTGAATATTATTTTTTGAGATGAGAACTCATTGCTAGTCCACCAAATTTGATTCCCTTGGCAGTGACACAAAACAATTTATTTTAAAAATCAAAGACAAGAGCAAAGATTGTTGTTTTTCCTTAAAATATAATGCTGTTATAATCTGATACCTACAAAAGAAGAATGGAAGATTGTTACTTCCCAAATTATCCTTCTGCCGCTTCTTGCTCAGGGACAAGAGGTGGCCCTACCTCTGTTCAAATCGCTGCCCCAGTAATCAAAAGGTGCAAAGTGGTGAATCTGGAAGCAACACCAATGCATCTTGTTATTGTTTACAGATTGTTTTGATCAATTTATATGCTGCGTTATTACAATGACCTAAGTCAGGTCTTATCTTTTCCGACCTCCGTCCCTTTTCCATTATACAGTATCTAACCTGCACTGTTAGAAGTTCTGCCCTATGCTTTTTCACCTTTTCTCTTGCTACATTGGAGTCTCATGCTTCTTTTCTTCTCTGTTATATGGCAGAATTTGTGGAGCTTGGTCAATGACGTTATGGCCATAAGTGGGTGTGTGTATCATCTAAGAGCTCAAGCCTGGGTGTTAGGCAAGTCTGTATTGAAATCTCAAGCCAGCACCCACCAGCTAGGTGACCTGTGCCCCTGTAAGTTCCTTGTGCATGAACTTTGTCCCACATAAAACAAGGACAGTGAGAGTACCTACCACATAGGAGCTCTGTGAGGGCGAAGTGAGATCAGGAAACTGAAACGCTCCTGGCGCTGCATGAATGTCGACCAGTTGGCCCAAATTTGAGTGGTCCTGAGGCCGCTGCTCTGCCTCCATGGGTGGGAGTCATTCTGCAGACCAAGAAGTGTGTGGCTCACAGAATGCTTTGAGATCTTGGTGGCGAGGTTGCAGGTCACTCTCCTCGAAGTGAGGAGTCACCTAGCTCTTTCTTGTGGGAAACCAGGCATCTGAAGTCCTGCAGCCAAGAACAACGGAGACACAGAAGCCCAGAACAAGTCTGGAGGGATCCAGAAAACTCTCAAGGAATCCTGTGCTTGGCTGTATCAGCCTCTTTGCTTTTCTTCTCTTTTTTAAATTGGTCGTGGGTATGTTTTAGCATTATTTTCTCCTAGGAAGGTCCTAGAGGTGCAGTAGGGTTGGTTTTTTGTTTTTTGTTTTTCGGTCTGTTTAGAGGACTGATGTAGCACAAAACTGCTCTTCTACTCTAAAGCTGCAATTTTCTTTCTTGAAAATTATGCTCAAGGCTTATCTTCTCCAGAAAATTCATCCTGATTAAACAGTTTAGAAGCAACACATGTCCACAAAGGTTTCTCAGTCTTAAGCTGATTTTGTGTCGAATTGTTACGAGTATTTGTTATTCATCATTGCCTGGCTAACTTCTCTGTCCCTTCCTGGCCGCCCTTGAGTAATTATGTTCCCCCGGACACTTTTTCTGGCCTTCACATGTGGCCTAAGTTATCCTCTCGAATGAGCACCCTGAGGTCCCCAAGCAAACCACTTATTAAACCATTATTCCTGCTTTTCATCTCTCTGATCACCCCCATTAACTGTGAGAACCACAGGGTAGGAGAACCGTGTGTGTCTTTAATATGATATTCCCATCACCTCACGGTAGAATGACAGGTGCTTGCTGAGTGCTCAGAAAATATTTGAGAAGCAAATGACTTGTCAGAAGCTTATCCATTCTGTATATTATACTGATTCAGATTAGATGTGTCATTCGGAATTTTGCCGCAGTGATAGGAGTAAGTACCCATTACTGGTGGAATTCAAGAGTTAATCTCTCTCATTGTCCTAGAACATCACCAAAAAATGAAGGGTCCTATCTGTCCAGTTATGGAATTAGTAAATGAGAAAATATAAACATTATTGAAACTTCTGTGATCGGAAACAACTAACTATACATTTTTATTTAGATGTAGTGGAGATGGGCAACTAATTTTTTTATAGTAGCAAAAACAGCTATTGTTATAAAGCAAGCATTTTGTACAAAAGAATGATCATTCCTCTTTTGTGGCAATTTCATAAAACATGTATCTTATTCCAGGAGTGAGACATGTTCTGAGTTCTAACAAACCATTGAGAAGCTTATTAAATGAAAAGTGTTCAGGAAACATCAATGGAATTTGATATTTTGACTTGTCTTTTTATTTTTCTTTAATAAAAAAAAATCCTTTAGTTCTCTATCTGCCCAGGAAAATGTTACTTTGATGCTTTTAAGGACCCTTTCTTAACCCACGGACTAAAGTATATTAATCACAGAGAGGTGTCGAGCCAGGAGGGGTGAGGGGATAACTGAGTATGTCTTGTCTCCCTGAGGAATTCCCCTTGTTGCTGCTAGTGGCCACAAATGGCCATGTACCCCAGGGGAAGTGAATGCAACAGCATGGAAGTGAGAGCCTTTTTGTGTCCTGCCAATTATTAGGTGTGATTGAATATTTTGAAAGAAACCGGTACATAAGAATTGGCATTTGGCGGATGCCTTACAGAAGGGGTCTTTCCTCTCTTGTTTTCTTTTCAAATGCGTTTGATATCTAACATTGGATTCTGCCTACCCCTCTTGTTATCAAAGGCTGACATCAGCCTTACAAAGGATGCTCAGTAGATCTGGGGTAGATGATATTGGGTTTACTGTATTTTTTTTTTCCCTTCTCTAGCCACTATGGGTTTATGTTTTCCCTTGTTCTGTTACAAGGATACCTTTTACCTTTGCTTCATCTTTTTTCCAGGACCGTAGGACTGAAAGTTCATACCACAAACCAACTTTGGCTTAGGTTTCTGGTTTTAAGAATGAGCAATACTAACCTTATTTCCCAAGAATGGTCACTGGCACGTTCAACTGATGGTATTTTCAGAATGAAAGGCATAACAGAATTTGTAATTTTTATAATTTTAATAAGGAAATCTCTTTACATTTTTTTTTTACTAGAAAAATATAGGATTTTGCATTTCACATTGTTTCAACAGAAAACAACATCAGTAGCAGGAATAATGTTTGACCACCATTAATCTTTATAAAATCTGAGGACACTTAATTAAGGCATTAAGGAAGCTAGGGGCGACTCAGTTGGTTAAGCGTCTGCCTTCAGCTCAGGTCATGATCCCAGGGTCCTGGGATCAAGCCCCACATTGGGCTCCTTGATCAGCAGGGTGCCTGCCTCTCCCTCTGCCTGCCGTTCCCCCTGCCTGTGTTGCTCTGACCCTCTCCCCCTCTCTCTCTCTATGTATATATTTTTAGGGAACACATATGCATACAGAAAGAGTCTTGCAGCAAAATATTAATAGCTTACCGCCAATTCAAGTGAAGGCCAGCAAATAGAGTTCGAATATTTGCATCCCTCTTTCCACCAATTGTATTACCAATTGCTGGGAATCAGAAGTTGAGAAGGGGTTGGCTTCATTACTGGGGAACATGGGAAGGATGGACAACTATGGATTCCTTGAAGAGAAAATCTGATGGTGCTGTGCAATAGAAACCCAATCCCAGAAGGCTTTGCTGTTGTGAGGAACCATTTTATCATACAGGACTGTACTGTATTTCCAGGAATCTGCATGTCCAAGACTCCGGTTGAAACTGCTGTCCTCCTCTCTGCCGTCAAAATCACAAGTATAGGTAGAAAGGCAAAAGCAGATGAAGGTCTATGTTTTGAGAGAGCTGCTTTTTAAAATTTTATTTATTTATTTATTTATTTATTTATTTATTTATTCGATAGACAGAGATCACAAGTAGGCAGAGAGGCAGAGAGAGAGGAGGAAGCAGGCTGTCCGCAGAGCAGAGAGCCCGATGTGGGGCTTGATCTAAGTTAGTCTTCTGCTTAGAAGGATCATGACCCGAGTCAAAGGCAGCAGCTTTAACCCACTGAGCCACCCAGGCGCCCCGGGAGCTGCTTTTTTTTAAAAATCAGTTTGGAATATAAAAGGTTGATGTGACCATACTACGGACTCAGTCCTTAAAGAAGGAGTAAGATTCTTCAAAGAAGAATCAGTCCTTAAAGAAGGAGTAGCTTCCTTCAGATCTATACACTGGACTCCAGTTCCACGGGAACAAGTCTTGTATCAATTTAGCTCACCATTGCCTGGCTCAGAGGAAGTGCCATATATTCATCTTTTGAATGAATTGAAAGCAGTGGAGGGGTGTTAACAGAGTTTAAGCCAAAATGCCCAATGTACATGATTAGCTTCCAGTTAGAAATTAAAAAAAAAAATTCCATGCAACCTTGTTACAAGTCCTAATTTCCAACTTTTATTTAAGTACAATGAAATTTTCTGAAGAAAAGTGTAATTTTAGCCATGCTATTGCTTTGTATGAAGCTTTCTGTTATAGGAGGCTCTTTCTTATCATAGTCATGATACCCTGAGATTTAATTTCTTGATAAAGTCTTCAGTATTATTTGACCAATCCTTAGAAATAGCCACCGAGAGAACAGGTGGCAGAATTCTTTTTTCTTCTAAGCAGAAGACTAACTTAGAAAGGTTATTATTATATAATCATGTGTCTAGCAGGAATTAGAATAAGTATCTTAGAACTGGAAGAGACCTCAGAAATAATCTAATCCTCCCACTGCCAGTCATTTTGCAGATAAGGAGATTGGGTCATGGAGAGGTGAAGAGATTTTCTCAAGGTCACACTGTGAGTTTTTTCCAGCGCTATTCCCCACCGCACCCCTACCTTGATTCCAACGTTGTATATGTTTCTGTAACCCTGCTCTGCCCAAGTCCCCGTTCTTCTACCTTAGAAATAGTCCCCAGTGCTTACATTTTCCAAGTCATTTGTTTGTTCATGCCTAACAGATGAATTACTAAGAGCTCATATAGGACAACTACAGGGAATCCTGCTGTGATGTTGTGCAATAGAAATCCATATAGAGCCAGTGTGTGGGCATTCAGCATAGTGGAACAGAAGGTTACAAAGCTAGAAATGTGGATTTCCAGCCTGGATCTGCTGCCTACCAGCTGTATGAGCTTAGGCAAATCACTCCTCTCCGGAGGGATAGGCTCCGCCCAGTGAGAAGACAACACTGTGATAACTAGTTCCCTCTAGTTCTGTCCCTTAATAGTCTGTGTTTAGATGAACAAAGTTCTCCTGAGTAAATCTGAAGATCTAATTGGCTTTATTCAATGATTTGTGAATTGGGTAGCACCCATCCAGCCAGTAGAAAGGAACTCCAAGGAGTTGTACAAAATGGAAGACTTTCACAGGCAGAAATGGGGCCAGACAAGGAAGTTACTAGTGAAAGAGAAAGGCTAAGTCACCTTCTTTGGGGGAAGGGTGGTGGTCCATCCTGCAGATGACCTCATGCTGATCAGGAAATTCCAGATTGACTGGTTAAAGGTTACATTCCTGCAATTAAGTCGTGGTTTGCTGTTTTGGGGAGCAAGGTCCATTTGGGGCCTATTCCCTGCCCCCCGCTTCTCTCTTTTTTTTTTTTTAACACTGTCAATGTTCAGAAAAAGTGATTGCTCTGTTTTTGAAGCTGTGACCAAAGTATCTCTTTCATCAGCCATGGTCTGTGGACTCTGTCATGAATTAAAGGAAGTTGGTTTCCAAACAAAGACATGACACAGTTAAAGTTGTATCATAAGAAATTGTTGCCTGGTGCTATTCCCCCTATTAAAATAAAAGAAGAGTCCTACGTGTGAGATTTTATCAGATTTGTACTCATTTTTAATCTCTGGAATATAATAGTATGGCTACCTTAAAAATATATAGCAAAAGTAGCAAATAAAGAGAATATTTGTTGGGCAGTGTGTATCCAATATGGTAGCCACTAGCCTCATATGTCTGTTGAGTACTTGGAATGTGGCTAGTATGCATTGAGCTGTGCCATAAGGATAAAATAAATACACTTTTGACTTTTAAGAAGCTTTATCACAGTAAGAGGAATGTAAAATGTACATTGACTTAATTTAAATATTGATTACATGTTATATGATAGTTTGGATATATTGGATTAAGAAATGGTATCAAAGTTAAGTCCCTCTTTTACTTTTCAATATGTGGGTTTTAGAACATTAAAAATGTATATGTGGCTCACATTATATTTCTGTTAGGCAGCGCTTATCTATTGATGCAACTTGCCCACTTTTAATGTGGAAATTCTTTAAGTCTCAGAAACCTGTGACTACTGGAGTAGATGTGGAGCCTGGGAAGGCTGCATGCCTCTGAAATCTTTGAGAAGAGTGAAATTCCCACAGATGGGCCGGAGGTTTCATTCTGGGAGTTCCTGGCTATGCTCAGACCTTCCTGTTTTAAGCCCAGTGAGCTCACTTGGGATATTCTGAAGTTACCTAGCCATGGGTGCGGTCAGTCACCAGTTCACAGTCCACTGATTGAAATCAATTTCTGAGACCCCTCTAATCTCTGCAGTGCCAGATGTCTTGGCTTTTGAAGGATTTTTCCTTCTTAAATACAGCTTGCAGGCTTCAAATGGATTCAATCCGAGGTTCTTACAATGCCAAAAGGCATAATTACCCATAGGACTCACGATAATAGGGACGTTATGGAATTTGGAATAGAATAGATGGAATGGATGCCCCAAAGGATCATAAAGGAGTTTTATAACTTTGCCTGTAATAACAAAACATTTGGGCAATAACAACTGTAAGCTTGTGGGATAACCACCATCATCATGAACAAGCTGTGGGGCTCTTTGAAAATAGTATTGAATTTAAGTTTAGAGAGAGAATGAATAGAACACTGATTATGTTCACGTTGTTTAGTGTATTTCAATATTGCTTTAAACTGAGGAAGCGTGACTGCTTGCTTGCATTCTGATACGTAGACTTATAGCTCAGTGTCTTTTCTCATATGGTTGAAAGCTCACTGCAGCCTCTAGAGTGGAGATGGGCATTTTTTTAGTGGTGAGGAATCAGAGGTACAGACGTGGTAAGCAACTCGGTGGTGCTGGACTTGGGCCTCACATCTCTCGATTTAGAGTCAAGTAGTTGTTTCTATATTACCTTGGGAATGCACAGCCATAAAGCTACTGGTTTGTTTTAATCACATCACTAAAGCACAAACTCTTTGAGCTCTCTACAATTTCTTAAATCACAGAATATAAAATGCAGCAAAACCTATCAAGAACCCCCCCACCCCCCACATACACACCCTCTAGGAAAGCTAGTTGTTGATAACAGCATGGAAGTAACAGAACCAAATATACTTTGAAGACTCTAAAGAGCCATTTTGTTGGCTGACCAAAAGAAAGGAATGCATTGACTGACCAACTCACAGGAACTCTTGAGCTCAGGGCTCTTTAAACAGAAAATAGCCATCAAAGATAAAGGAAAGGCATTCTTTTGCTTTATTAAAATAACTAAGTAGGGTCCTGTGGATGGATACCTGTGCTGGAAAACAACTGTAAATTCTGATTATAACACAAAAAGCAGCCAGTTGAAGGTACTTAGAGAGTAAACAAAAGTAGGCAGGTTGTAACAGAGGAGTCTTCCTGAAGGAGGAGGATTGAATGGAATTATTCCTGTTTTCATGACTCTAATCTTTAGATTATGTCAAGACACATAGGGGGACAGGGTGCTGGTGAAGAAATCTCTAGTCATGGGGCACTGGGTGGCTCAGTGGGTTAAGCTTCTGCCTTCTCCTCAGGTTGTGATCTCAGGGTCCTGGGATCGAGCCCCACTTCAGGCTCTCTGCTCGGCGGGGAGCCTGCTTCCCCCTCTCTCTGCCTGCCTCTCTGCCTACTTGTGATCTCTGTCTGTCTGTCAAATAAATAAATAAAATCTAAAAAACAAAAAAAAAAAAAGGAAAGAAAGAAATCTCTAGTCGTTCTAGACAGGGAACCAGGAAATGGAATCTGGAGAAATTTCAGCCAGTGGAGATAAGAGGAAATCCCAGAAAAGGAAGAGCCAGAGGTGAGATTCTCACATTTTGTCTCTGTACATATCTGGCTTCTGTGATTCTCGTATGTGGAATAGATGGAAAGCATTTCAGCTAATGATAAAATATCTTAATTTGGACCAGAACTGTTATCCAAAAATCAAAATCAGCAGTTTCTACTTGGGCAAGATAATTGTAAGCTAAAACAAAAGGAATGACACTCATAGAAGAAAAATAACAGAATCCAGAGTCTCAATATTTTACTGTTTATAATGTCTAAGGTGCAATCCACAATTGCATGGCCTATAGATAATAAGGACAATGGAGTTCGTCCTCACGAGAAAAGAAAATCATTAACTGATGGAAATAGGTTGACATAGGTGTTGGAAGTAATGGACAATATTTAAAGTTGTTATCATAACCCTCTGATATGAAGTAAATGCAACATACTCAGTGAGTGAAGAACTAGAAATCTCAGGCAAAAATAGAAAAGATAGAAATCCTAGAACTGAAAATAATTCACTTGATGGCCTAACAGCAAAATAGAGTTGACAAAGGAAAAAATTCGCTTTAAGATCTATTAACAGTAACTATTCAATGTAAAGAACAGAGAGGACAGATTGAAATAAAAATGAGGAGAGCTTTAGAGACCGGTTAGATAATACTAGGTGGATGAACTTACATATACTTTGAGTTACAGACATAGAGAAACAATGGAGCAGAAAGAAGTATTTGAAGAAATAATAGCTAACATTTCCCCAAATTTGTTGGAAGATAAGATGCTATTACATACTGAGCAGAATAAACAGAAAGATGGCTACTGCAAGGAAAAGGTCTGCAAAGCAGCAAGGTACACACAGAAGAGAATACTGATTTGATTAGCAGGTGACTTTTCTTCAGATACAACAGAGGCAGAAGAATGTAGAACAGCATTTTTATAATGTAGAAATAAAAAAAACCCCAAACTTCCAAATCTATATTCACCAACAATTTCCTTTAAGAATTAGGACAACATAAAAACATTTTTCAGATAAAGAAAGCTATCAGTATTTGTTATTAGCAAACTTAAAATGTAAGACATTTTAGAAGAAGTTCTTCAGTGAAGGGGAGTGATATCAGATGGAAATTTTGACCCTTATAAAGGAAGGAAGACTACCAGAAATGGGCACTATCTGGGGAAATAAACTTTTTTTCCCATTTAATTTCTTTGTAATACATATGGTTATTTAAAGGATAAGTTGTAACATGGTATTTATGGTACTCATAACCTATATAGCTATAGTATATGTTGTAACAATAGAATAAATGAAAAGGAGGGATGATGATATGAACCTATGTAGTTGAAGAGTGTGTATTTTGTGAAATTGTGCACTACTCACTATAAGATGACTGTGAAAATTTAAAAAATTATGTCATAATTCTTTCCCACCTCTTCTCCACTTGTGATAACCAAAAATGTCCTCACACAGCCCCTGGGAACCAAAATAGTGGTTGAAAACTGCTGATATGTATAATACAATGATTGTAATGACAATGCCTATAAATTCTTTGCCTACTGAAATCACTTAATCAATGATGCTTCAGGTTTGTATATGTGTGTGTATGTATGAAAAGTAAAGTGGAATCAATTCAAATAAATTCACATAAGGATAATTCCAAATTCATATAAGCCAAAAAAGGCAATGAAGATAAGATAAAAAATAGAATTGACAAATAAGAAACAAACACAAACCCAATCATATAAATACATAAACAGTGTTGGGACAAATATTCTAACTAAAATGAGAGGATTGTCAAAAGGATTAAGAAAGGCAAAATGTAATTGTGTGCTGTTTACGTAGTCCCATATTAAATATGAGATGTCTACAAAAGATGCACTTACTTCAAATATAAGAACATAGTTACGTTGAAAGTACATAGATGGTAAATGTATCTTATAAACAGGAAAGAGCAAAAGGCCAATGAGGCAGACAGGGCATGGGGACTTGGTACACTGCTCTCCCCACCACAAATCTCTATCCCGGCCCTATGTACGTCTTCTTTGGCTGTTTCTGAGCTATATCCTTTATAATAAACTGGTAACAGGGAATAGAGTGCCTTTCTGAGTTCTATGAGTGAGTCCAGCAGATTACTGATCCTGAGAAGATGATCATGGGAACCCCTGATTTATAGCCAGTTGGTCTGGAGAACAGGTCAAAACCTGGGGCTTGTGGTTGGTGTCTAAAGTGGGGAGGGTGGCAGGCTTGTGGGCCTGAGACTTTGACCTACAGGGCCTGTTCTAACCCTAGCTAGTGTCATAACTGTATTCTAGGCCACCCAGTTGGTATCTGCTAAATTGGACAATTACATAATATAAGGGAAAAACCCATAGATTAGCTGTATATGAGTAAGAGGAGAAAGTTTTCTTTTCAACTGGAAAAGAAGTTCTAAAAATCCACGATTTAAGTTCCCCCTATAAGAAGTTAGACAATGAAGGGACGCCTGGGTGGCTCAGTTGGTTAAGCGGCTGCCTTGGGCTCACATCATGATCCCAGCGTCCTGGGATCGAGTCCCACATAGGGCTCCTTGCTCAGCAGTGAGCCTGCTTCTCCCTCTGCCTGCCACTCTGTCTGTCTGTGCTCGCTCCTGTTCTCTCTCTCTATCTGACAAATAAATAAATAAAATCTTAAAAAAAAAAAAGAAGTTAGACAATGAAAATAAAAATTAAACCTCTAGTAAGAAGAAGAAGAAGAAGAAGAAGAAGAAGAAGAAGAAGAAGAAGAAGAAGAAGGAAACTATAAAGAAAATATTTGAAATCACTGAATAAAAGGAGTGGGGAAATGGTAAAGAAAATATAGTAAATCCAGAGCTCATTCTTTGGGAAGAAAAATGAAATTGGTACATATCTCATGACTGATCAAAAAAATACGGGAAAAGGAACAAATTGGCTATGTCAGGAATAGAAGCATCATTACAGGTCCTATAGATACAAAAGAATCAATAAATTTGACCAGTAAGATGAAATGGATAGATGAACTGAAAGACAAAATTGAAGAGAATTGACTTAAAAATAAGAAACACGAGTAGATTGATGTTGAATATCAATAAAAGAAATTTAACTCAGAATTAAAAAGTCCTCAACAAGGAAAACTAGAAGCTTCAGTGGCTTTGCTGATAAATTCTGCTGAAGATAGAAGAAATAAAGAATACTAATCTTACACAAACTTTTTCAGGAAACAGGTAGTGAATTCCTCATTCAGTGAAAATGGAGTAACAGTTTGAAACACACACTACAATGGAGTTGATGTTTTTTTGTTTTTTGTTTTTTAATTTATTTATTAGAGAGAGAGCTCAGGCAGACAGAGAGGTAGACAGAGGCAGAGGGAGAAGCAGGCTCCCTGCCAAGCAAGGAGCCCGATGTGGGACTCGATCCCAGGATGCTGGGATCATAACCTGAGCTGAAGGCAGCCACTTAACCAACTGAGCCACCCAGGCGTCCCTTATAGGAAAGTCTTAATAAGTATTGATTACAGCACTTTACATTTTTCTTCAGCGATGGAATTCCGTCTGCACCTTCTGGTACAGTAGTGACCCCTGACATGTGTCTATCGAACTCTTGAGATGTGACTAGTTGGAACCGTGGAACTATTTTTTTTTTTTTTTAAAGGGAGGGAAGAGATAGGGGGAGAATAGGGACAGAGGAAGAGGGAGAGAGAATCCTAAGCAGGCTCTGTACTCAGCACAAAGCTCAATATGGGGCTTGATCTCACGACCCTGAGATCATGACCTGAGTCGAAATTAAGAGTCAGATGCTTAACTTACTGAATCACGGAACTGACTTTTTAATATAACTTAATTTTAATTAATTTAAAGTTAAATAGCCATGTCTCTAGTGGCTACCATATTAGAACACCTTTCCAATACATAAACTTGAAGCATCAAGGGAAGAATTCAGGGATTTTAATTATCCAGAGGGTACGTGGATATTTACATTGCAATTGTTAAGAACAAATACTTAGTGTGCTAAGTCTCGCGTGAGTGAATGATTGGCTCGTATTCCTGTTTCCCCGTTATTCCCATGACTGGGATGGTGCTGGGCAAAATTAGTGTTGGCTATATTCAATGTTAAAAAATTAAAATAGTTTTTTTTTAAGTTTTTTTTTTTTTTTTTTTTTTTGAGAGAGAAAGAGGGAGAGCAAGAGAGAGTGAGCTAGCACCAGCAGGAGAGGCAGAGGGAGCAGAAGCAGCCTCCCCACTGAGCAAGGAGTCCGATGTGGGGCTCCATCCTGGGACTTCAGGATCATGATCTGAGTAGAGGGAGGACACTTAACCAACTGAGCCACCCAGAGCTCCAGATAGTTTTTGGGTAAGGCTATATAAAAAAGATTTTTCATTGAGCAGTTAACAAATAGTCCAGAAAGACTGTTTCACAGTAAGTCTTGAAAGTTATGAGGAACATTATCTTTTAATTACCTATAGCCAGACACAAATTCCTTGCCCTTTGATCCTTATCTTTGACTTGATTATAAGTTATTATTTTATTCTTCTAATATTTCTAATTATATAGCACTGGTTAAAACCCCTTGGAACACAGCAGGTTAGGAGGGATAGGAAGACCAAAGTAAGGCTGAAACCTGGAAAGAAAAAGACAACATCCATGTCCTTGGCATTCTTCTTTGTTCTCTTCTGAGGGATGTGACCCATTGTTATAGCAAAATGTGTGACCCTGAGCAAGTTATTTAATATGTGTGGATTCATAGTTCCTTTACCGATAGAGTAAAGAGTAAAGAGAGTTTATGCCATCTACATCGTAGAAACTATTGTAAATACGAGACCACAGATACATTTGTAAAATACCACGCAACACTCATCACACGATAAGGTTGTGTAAAGTATTCTCTCTTCTGAGCTGATAGACGACTCTCTCAGGAAAGATTATGAAAACAAAACCAGGATGGCCTCATCGCAGAGAAGCTGATTTAAATTCATGTGATTTTGCAAAGTAGTTACAAACAAAAACTATTTACTGCCTAATTTTGGTATGGTAATATACAAAATATTAATATAATATCAATAAAACCTGTAATTGCGGTGCCTGGGTGGCTCAGTGGGTTAATCCTCTGCCTTTGGCTCAGGTCATGATCCCAGGATCCTGGGATCAAGCCCTGCATTGGGGTCTCTGCTCGGCGAGGAGTCTGTTCCCCCACCCTGCCTTCTTCTCAGCCTACTTGTGATCTCTCTCTCTCTCTCTGTGTCAAATAAATAAATAAATAAAATCTTTAAAAAATTAATAAAACTATAATTGTGATAATTATAAGTAAAAGGTTTTTAATGGTTAGGTTTGCCTGCCATTGTTTGAAGCACATCACATGCATTCTGTCTCTCTTTTTCGCTAGAACCTAATGCAGTATTTAGTAGTATTACCCCATTTTACAGGGGAGGACATATGGAGCTTTAAGTATTGAAGTAACCTGCCCACGATAGCCCACTTTGTTGTTTGTGGTGGAAGAATGATTTGAATTTAGTACATTAGCCCTATTTCTCAACCATTCTACTTGATTAGAAGATAAATACCATCCCTCAAAAGTCTCCTCCATTCAGTCCACTCATCCAGGAGGAAAGTTTACACATTAAAATAATTAGTTCCAGGAGATTTCTAAGTAGCTAAAGACCAGTGTGACCTTGGGTAATCTGAGAAGGTTTTATGTTTTCAATAAATAATAGCTCTTGAGTTGCCTTTTTATGGCATTGGCCTGGTTTCAAACAAAAGAGTGCAAGTTGGGAGAACTTTCATGATAAGAATGTGAACATAGTTCAGTTGCCTCCCTGTATTTGAAAGAAGCATGTTGGGATAGAACATTAGAAATATATTAGTTTATCAGTATAGAGCAGAGAGAAAATGAAGTAGGATCATGATGAGCCTTAAGAATGAATTATAATTGTTTGTCTTCTACTACTAGGTCCTAGATCAGTGACCTTTAAACTTTGTATCTTGTCTCCTTAGTAGGTTGTGAAGTTAATGTATTGGGTCACAATCAACACATTAACTTTAATGAAATGGACAGAATAGAGCAGAATGGAAATAGTCCAGTGTCTTGCTGTTAATAAGGGTCTTTGTGAAACATCGGTTTCAGTTATATATAGCTGATACTCATTATTTGTGGTATATTCTGTAGAGTCAGTGAAAACAATGAATTAGTGAATACTGAATCATTGCTCCTAAGGGAAATACAAGTTTAGGATCCTTTGAGCCTCTGGTTCCATGATTTTCATCAACTGGTCCAAACGTCACCTTATTTTATGTGTATTTCTGTTTAAAGACACCTTATCTAGTATGTATTATTGATACTTTAACATTTAACTCTTGGCCAACACCCTGCACCTCATACCTGAACAAAGCATATCTGACACACATATCTTCTTCATTAGACGCATCACAGCCATCTAGCACTCTGGAACACTAGTTGGCTCATTAACATATGCTCAGGGGCCATTCTAAACATTCTAAAAGTCACCAACCAACAAAAAGCTCAAAAATACAAAAAATGGTGGCATGAAATAGGCTGTGGAAAGGATACTTGTTCATAGAAGGCAGAATATCATCTCATTCAGGCTCAGCTGGGGACAGGTGCCTCAGGGACTAATGTTAACCCATGTTACTCCATGTTCCATACAGGTCTGTGAATGAACCAGGGTTGCGAGTATTGATCTGGGGGCTATAGTCCGTTTTAGCAAGTGGGTGGGTTTGCAAATATAGAGTCTGAATAATGCAGATCGACCATGTGTGGATATGTACAGAAATGTTTACTAGGTCATTACATGAAATGTATTTCTCAAGCAAAAACCATTTTTTTAAAAGACATTTATTAGAGAGAGAGTGTGAGCACACAAGTAGGGGATGCGCAAAGTGAGTCATGTTGGGAGTCACCGTTGGGCTGGATCTCATGACCCGTGAGATGTTGACATGAGTCAAAATCAAGAGTCAGACACTCAACTGCCTGAGCCACCCAGGGACCTCCAGCAAAATTTTTTTTTTTTTTTTAGAAATATTGTCCTACATAATCAGAGTATTGAGGAATCTCATGGTGAATGGTGTCTCCAGTATTGATATGCAGAATGGGATTAAGGGGCAAAAGATGGGGTGGGGGGGTGGGTGCATCTTGCTCAGTGGGTGGAGCATATGACTCTTGATCTCAGGGTTGTAAGTTCGAACCCCACGTTGGATGTAGAGATTACTTCAAAAATATCTAAAAAACAAAAAAGGCTAGCTGTATTATAAGGATCTTGTAGTAGTCTAATCTTCAAAGTAATGAGGGAGAAGGCAGAAATGGGAAATAGGGTTGGAAATTCAGCGAAGGAAAAAAATTGAAGATTTGCTTTCAGATTGATCATAGGAATGAAGAAGTAAAAGTTGATTATCAACCCTGATGGTGTCTGGTCTAGAATTCAGAAGCATGGTTAGGTATGTGTATAATGGACGAACGGGCACCTGGGGGGCTTGTGGGGTCCAGTCTGAGTCCTGGCTCGGTGACTTTCTTTGGCAACTCGCCAGCTTTGTGCTTCATCTCTAAAATAATGCCAGTCAAAGTGCCTGTTAATTTTTAGAATTGAATGAAGCAGTGTAAATAGGTATGATCCTGGTAGGATACAGTAACATCTGGAACTGAATTAGCTGCTCTAGAGATAGCTGGTGATTGTGTGTGTGTGTGTGTGTATGAGGTGCACCTTCATATATGTACACAGTATACATGCAAGATCCCGATAATTTCCCCTGAACTAGTATTGGGGAAATAATAATAATAATAAGAAGAAGCAATACTCCTCAGGCCATTGAAATGTGAGACTATAATAAAACTGAGAGGCGAGGGCTACAGATTTATTCATCCTCAAAGACAAAGAAGCAACAGAAAAGTTAACAGAACCAGGGATAAAATATGAAGGATATAAACTGAATCAGATGATTCTGTAATCCATATGTTCTACAAAATATATATAATAAAATAAGTGTATACTGAATATATATATATACACAATCCTGTAATGTGAATTATACATTAAAGCTTAAAATAACATACGCTACATTACGATGGGTCATGTTCATAACACGCATGCTGTAGGATAGCACCAATTTTCACAGCTCCAGAGCAAAAGAGATACACAGTAAAAATGCCCAACACAATGTAACCTTTGTTTGAGAAGGAGTAGGACCTTGCAACCAACCATAATCGTGAATATCACTTTCACCATAGTGGCAAAGCTTGGAATTGCTAGTCACGAGGAATTTCTGGTTGATGGACTACTGAATATGTAGGCTTTTTGCTGTAATTTGTTCAACAGGCTCAAGTTAGTATTGTCAAACACGCCGGGCAACATTATAGATTTTAAGGCTTCAGCATTGTTGTATCTCCCACGGTATTAAATGTAACTCAGACCCAGAAAATGCTCTTCTCTCATTTTGTCTTTTCTTTTTGATGAGAGACGAATAGATCCACTTGAGAAATGATTATATTGACTGTTGTAGTTTTAGATTTTCTTTAGTCCTCTAAAACTGGCAAAGGGTGAGAGCTGGTGAGTCCAAATAGACCGGAGAGGGGTGATTTCACATTAGATTACTCTCTCTCTGACATAATGAAGCAGAGTGTGTGGTACGGAGTTATTCCCCAATGAGTTACGTCCCTCTTGCGTGCTTTGCAAGCAGTTTTCATTAATATTAATCATCACTAATTGTAATTAAAACTTGCCGGGGAATAATGGGAATTACATTTTTACAATTTACAAATGTTGTCTCACCAAGGCTTGCTTGCTTTATTATTATTTTTTTTTATCCTGTATCCTGGTCATTGTGCAGTCTAATTGCCTTCAAAAAAAAAACAAAACAAGCCAGATTGTCAAAGGCTCTGTCAGTGTGTAATGTCGTATTCGTTTGATCTGGAGCTGAAAAGTGTGGCCTCAGGTTTCTGGCCCATCTTTTATGTCACAGACGCGCAGAATTGTTAAACAATCTGGGGAAGCCGAAGGCAGCAAAAGGGCAATAAAACTTCCTATGTAGCTCAGTGCTGCATAACAAGAGGGACCCATAAACTTTGCTCTAGTCTTGCATCAGATGCTAACTTCTCTGTGGAATGCCATTCACGGCAGACGTAAAGAAAAACAGAACTTTTTAAAAATAAAACTTCCGAAGGACCTGGGTTTGAAGGCTTTACTGGTTTCGGCTAATGCTCAAAGCTCTCCTCCAGTGTTCTGTTGGAAGCCATGAAGATGGGACAGGCTCGATTTTCCATTTTCTCCCTTGTTTCTGGGCTTCCAGAAGGGTCTTTTAATAACTGTGAACTTACAGGGTGTTTTCATTATGGACTGCATTGTCAGAGTATGATAACGTAAACCTAAGATCTCCTGTGACTATCATGCTTTATGGATGGCTTTGCAACAAACTTGCATTTTATCCCGTTGTCGTATCATCACTGTATCTTTTGGAACGGAGTGGGGGGCTGGGGGGGCGGAAATCAGATGCTGGAAGGAGAGACAACACCTTTAGCCCCTGACTTTCTTTTCTTCTCGATGAAGTGATCTATCTCTGTATTCAATTTATTGTTTTAAAATGTCATATTTACTTAGATCAGCTGAAGGAGGACTGTGTTGAAAATAAGACAGATAACTATTTTCAAAAAGAATTTCTGTCTCTGTCGAGGACATAAATGTGCATTTTCCTCACCCCAGGAAATGGGCATAATTTGGACAACTTTACCATTATTTTAGAAAGTGCTTTTATGCTTTTGTTTTAGAAAAAAGGTAAAAAAAAAAAAAAAGTAAGCAGTGCTGATCATCACCAAAGTTAATTTACAGTGGGGTAAGGTGTGAATGGAATTCTAGTCTCTTCCTCATTCGGTCTCAGAAATTAAGTTAAGTACCTCAGTGTGGGGCAGAGCACGGTAGGTGTCTGCAGTGGTAGATGGGGGCTGGGGTGGGCAGGGGGCAGTTGTGTCTCAGAGCAGGACGTCCAGCTCACGGGGGTGAGTAGGCTTTGATAGGAGGGCTGCCTGGAGGAAGGTGTCAGAGCTTCATCAGAGTGAAGAGGATGTTCATGCATGGGGATAGCCTGGAGTGGGGTTTTGAAGCCCCAGCAGGATACAGTGGGGTCTCCACGTGTATAGTGGGGTTGAAATGTTGACCCCAAATGGATATATCCAAGTCTCAATTCCTGGCACCAAAGCCTATATCATTTCCCAGGGCGGCTGCAACAAATTACCGCTAGCTTGGTGACTTAATAAATCAGAAAATTTCTTTTTAAAGATTTTATTTATTTATTTGACAGACAGAAATCACAAGTAGGCAGAGAGGCAGGCAGAGAGAGGGGGGAAGTAGGCTCCCTGCTGAGCAGAGAGCCCGATGCGGTTAGGGTTGTTTCCTTTTCGGGGCTCTGAGTGAAAACCCACCCAACCCATCTCTCCTACCTTCGGGTGGCTGTGGACATCCCTTAGCATTCTTTGGCTTGTAGCTATGTCATTCCAATATCTGACTCCATTCTCCATATCAGTCTCTCCCTCTGTGTCTTTGTGTCATTTCCTTTTTTGTTTCTTATAAGGAAATCTTGTCATTGGATTTAGGGCCTTCCCTAATCCAGAATGATCTCCAGAGCCTTGCCATAGTTACATCTGCAAAGAGCCCTATTCCAAATAGGGTCGCATCCTGAGGTTTTGGGTGGACGTATCTTTTGGTGGGGTACTATTCAACTTTTTATAACACGGCAGGGGTGGCTTATCTTGGGGAGTCAGAGATCAAGAGGAGGGAAAAGGGCATCCCCATGGCGGGGCAGCTGCATGGGACCAGGGGGCAGAAGGGAACAAAACTCCTGCAGCATAGGAGAGAATCCAAATAGAAGGTGATCTTGCCTGGGTATCAAATCCAGAGTGGGGTGAAGAGGCCGTCTGCTTGGGGCAGGGGAGAGAGGGACATGAGAGATTTGTTGTATGTGCTGGGCTGATCAGATAGGAATGTAACTATATCAAGGGTAATGGAAGCCAAGTTTCTTATTGTCAGGGAAGTTAAAAATAGGGAAATAGAGATATATTGAAATTGATAGTGTCGGTGAGAACTCATGATTTTGCATTAAATAGTGATGCATGGGGAGGTAATGTGTGTAGGTGCATGTGTGTATGGATAGCCCCTAGTTCTGCCCTTCAAAGGGGCCCGGGATCAGGACCCTGCAACTACAGCCATATCTTAGCTTCTAATGGTCTAAGACAAGTAAAAGAAGAAAGAACCTCTTGGGGAAAAAAAGGCTAATTTCAGTTTGGATAGAGGACATATAATAGGAGCCTGGAGCATCTTCTGCCAGAAAGTGTGGAAGTGCTCAAGGAACGATGGGAGTATGTGAACAGGACACAGAAGTCGTTTTCCAGCTGTGCCCAGAGGCCAGCTTGGGAATAAGTTGAGCATCAAGATAAATGACAGTCATCGGTTGTACCCTATTAAATACAATATCCTAAGTCCAGAGTAGTCTCAGTACATAAACGAGTACATTGGAGGTCTAATGAATGGGGTAGTTAGATATTTGCAAATAAACTCACACAAAATACTTACTAATGACAAAGGGAGGAGGAATAACTTCTGCATGGGAGATTCCGTGGTTGTCCCCTTAAGGGATCAAAACACCCGTGGTCTTCCAATGGCATCAGTCAAAGATGTCACCAGATAGATCGGGAAGAGAAATATCGTGTTGTCCTTGCTATAGACAATAACCTGAATCTAATCATGAGGAAGCTTCACCAACCCATTCTGAGGCACATTCTACTGAATGGACTATGATTTTCAAGAATGTCAAAAGTGTGAAAGTCGAAGAAAGACTAGGGAACTGGTCCTATTTGGAGCTGGAAAAATTGCCGGGTGTGATTCCGAAACAGACCCACTGTTTTGACACTTGGGTCTGAACATCAGATGGTGTTAATAATACCTCAACATAGGAATTGCCTGGGACATTCCTGGAGCAGAGTAAGCCCTCATTGATTTCAGCTGTGACGATCACCGTGAAGGAAAGGACTGAAGAATCACGTGGAAAGTCTATCTGGCATCTGTCTACTTAATATCCTCGGATTCTGGAAGACAAATGTTCTGGATTTATATGGAGAAAATCGTCTCCCCCAGGTCTAATCAAGTTAAACTGAGAGGTAAATTTAAGTTATATTCTTCTTAGTCAACAGAGAAATGAAAAGTCCTTTGTCAGGTAACTCAGTACTTGGGAATTGTAAAATTATATTGTTTTCATGAAAGTGAAAAAGTCAGTCTTCTTCCAATAACCAGAGAAGAGGAACAGATATGAGGAAGGGAGTGTGAATCGTCCCACATTCCCAGCATTGGCGTATTGGGAGTAATTCATTGAACTATAGATTTGGAAGAGTTTTTGGTAAGCATGCCAAGGATCCTTGTATAAAGCCAGTTTTGGAAGAAGGGATCTCTCATTCCAGTTTTCAAGGGGGGAATAAATCCCAGTGTAGTTTCAGTATTTCCAGGTAGATCTTTGCCTGTGTTTTCCAAAGTCTGGAGATCACAGCATGTCATTTGTACTCAAGGAAGTCATGTGAGGATCCTACTTACTGATGTTGCCGAGGTATTCCTAGGGATTCTGAATATCCATAGGCCCTTGTATCAGCAACCCCGGTCTAATGCAGCACAAGTCACCCTCACCCTAGATGTGTTTATAAAAATATTTCCACACTACCCCATATTGTCTCGAGTTGTCACCAAGGGTCGATTCAGCGCTTTTAACCTGCAATCCTAGGCATGCTCGATTATCTGATTTTCCAGAGCCTCTCATCTAAGGAGCAGTAAGTTTTTGGTATAACCTTGATGTAAGAAAATTGGTGTGTGGTCGAAAGATGGTGGAAGCCCAGAAGGAGTCATAACTAGCGTCCTGCCTGAAAGGGAACAACGACAGTGTGGACAAGGACATGCCTTAATCCACAGTCCACAGAAGAGAAGTGTAGTGAGGAGATCACCAATGGAGATTCTTAAGACTCAAGTTCTAGTCTTGTTTGTTATGGGAGACCTTAGGGAGTTGCCCAGTTTGATGATTTCTCTTTACATCTATACAATGGGGACAATAACAGCCTCACTGAGTAGCTCATGCAACTGTAGAAAGGAGCAATTTTAGGATGAAATTGTATTGTACACTCAGAGTTCCACGCAGATGTAAGGCGGCGTTCTCTTACGGGTCTATAGTGCTGATTGTTTTTTAAAATTATATTTAAGTAGGTACATTAATCTCCACTTGAGCCCACAGAGAAGTGTGCAACAGATTTGTGAAGGACTTACGTGAAAGATAGTCAAAACACATTCATCATGTTGCTCTAGGTGGTCACTCCCAGATAAGTCAACAATTAGACTGTTGTTCAAGATGTTTGGTTGTGGGTGACAGAAACCCAGCTAAAGGTAGGGGAAGCCACAAACCTGGGGAGTCCCTGATATGGTTCAGGCTTCAGAAGTGGGAACATGCTGGGGATGCCTGATATTTTGTCTGTGTGTCTTTTTTCCCCCCAGGTCACTGTCCTTGCATATGGTGGCAAAGACTACCTACAAGTAAATTTCCCCTGTGAAGGGTCATTTCAAGCCATTGCAGAGAAGCAGTTAAAAGCTACTTTGGCTATAGTAGGAGAGTTATTTTGTTTTCCTTTGTCTGTGATGTCCAAGAATGTCCTTACGGTACATGGCTTGATATGGTAGGGACCGTGGGCTGAATCTGGTTTGCAGCCTGTTTTTTGCAACATTTTTGGTTTTTGTTTCGCAGTTTTCATAGGAACTCAAGCAGGCCTTTCATTTAGTCGTTGTCTATGGCTGCTTAGGAGCAAAGTTGAATAATTGTGACAGAGATATTTACTATCTGGTCCTTTACTAAAAAAAAAAAAAAAAAAATGTTGGCTGACCCATGCTCTGGAGGAATGCATGTTTCTAGTCCCAGGAACAAATCTCTGGAATTTTGTCTTCTAGTCTTTACAGTGATGCTCATGGACCCAGTGATTCTTGAGACCACCTTTTGAATGCTAAGGTTTATCCTTTGATGGCTCTTTGGCTTTGTTCCTAATGTTACCGAGCACACAATTTAATGTCCTGGAATTCCCTTTTTTCTTTTGCTAAACGCAAGCCTCCTCACATAGTTAACGTCCTGCCCAACCTTAGAGGTCTTCAAAGTCATTTTTCTCAATTAAGAAGAGCTGGATTCAAAAATGGCCCATTATTCCATGCACGCTACCAATGAAAGGGTTTCTCTTTTATGTACTCTGAGGACTGGAGCACCCTGGCAGCTTCCCAGGTAGCCAGGGAAGAGGCTTCCACGGCATACATTGTCTATGCAGGGTTCTCTAAAACTCCTCTTTACTGTGGAGTGTGATGAAAGGAAGGTATGGGATGAAATGGCAGCAGAGGGATATCACAAAGCATCAGAAAATGTGAGGCTTGAAAAAGACCTCTGCCATTCAGTCATACAGAATTTTAAAAAAGAAAAAAAAATGAGAAAATCATCTCGTGGCTTAATGGCTGTTTTGGTAATGCCCATATGTTTGGCATAAAAGGCTCATGCCCTAGCTTTTCAAAGCTTCCCATAATGAAATGTTAAAAAATGATGTTCAGATACATTAAGTAGAGACAAAAAGTCCCAGAGCCAGCTTCCTCTTGTTCCTTCTTCTCCCTTCCTTTAGGGTTGGTTCTCCTTTCTCAGACCAGCTCCCCGGGCTTCTGGTTTTTGTTACTTGCCTATTGGTGTTTGCCATTCATGGCCAAAGTAATGAAACCATCTAGAGGCTCATGACCTTGTTGAATGACGCATTATGTAACTAGAGAAGGGATATTTTTGAACTGCATAACCCTATAGCATCTTGACAGGGATGGCAGTCCATGTCTACACCTTCTGTGTTTATGCAGGGGCTGGAGCGGTAATATCTTTAGGACATTATCCTAATCACCAGCCTGTGAGGGGATATATATATGTATACTCGTTACGATGGCCACATTCCTGTTGTAACGTAGAGCTTGTTGAAGATGAACGTGGGTGTTCGGTTTTTCACAAAACTGACAAAATTTCTTTTTTTTTTTTTTTGACAAAATTTCTTAATAGAAAACTCTAGGCATTTTATATCATTTCCAGTATATCCTAATATTTTAAAACCCAAATATTCAACTGTCTTCAACAACCTGAGAACAAAAATAAATATTTTAAGAAGAAAAAAGTGTGCCATGACAGGCTGTGACTTAATAAAGAAAGACAAGGAATGGTCTCTATAGACAAGAGAAAAATGGGGCCTCAGATATATTTGTACTAAAGGAATGTCATGAGTATAAAAAGCAGCTTGTTAACCCCCCCAAAAATAAACAACGCACCAATCTTTACTTAAGTGATTGCAAAACTAATGCCTCTTAGTGAAATAAAGAAAACACAAGTTGGTTTTACTTGTCTCCATTTAATATTTAATAACTTTATTTTTATAATTCTATTTGCCTGAGGGTTTTAACTTCAAGTTCAGCAAGATGATTACAATGGTTTTAATTGAGGCAAATGCCAAAAACCAGAAGTGAATGAAAAAAAAAAAATAGTGAGAAATGCCTAATAGGTAGGAGCCTTAGCACACCAGCTCAGGGGTGCAAAAAATAGAAGTTTTCTCTCTAGTTTAATTTCGCTTTGAGCCTCTGATCCCCAGATGTTAATTTCACTCACTTCAGGGATGTGTCCCTTTTCCCAAGGGTGGCGCCTGAGTTTTAGGGGGTAATGTAGGGTTAGGGTGTCAGAAGGGTGGAGGGTGGGAGAGGCTTGCTCCCCCTGGGCATTCAGCAGCCATGTTCTCTGCTGGCATTCATCCACACTGACGTGGACGGAGATTTTTTTTTTTTTTTTTTTTTTTTTTTACATTTAATCCTTCATTCTTTTCTATCATGAGGCTTCTTCAATTTTGACTCTCCCCCAAGAATTTTCAGGCCTCTTTTGATCCCATGGAGAGCCTTCTGTGCCTTCTACACAAGGTTGATCTGTGAGATATTGGACGGATTCTTTTGAGACCCTCTTTGTCTAAACGCACCTGACTGGTATTTTCCTCCTATTTCCTGCCCCTTCCCAGAACTAAAGGAGGACTCTAGCTCTTTGAATCTTGGCAATTAGTTGGGTGTCTCCAACACCCAAATCTCACCAGTATCTCTCAGAAGTCTTGCTTCTCCTCCAATCTCCTGTCCTTCTCTGTGGAGGAGACATCCAGCATGGGAGTCCGATGGCCTGTCTTTGGCTATTGCGTATAGTCTGAAGACTATTGCTTATTTGAGCTGAAGAAAGGAAGACCTTTCTTCCTGAGGTCTATGGTGTTAAAACAGGTTGACTCCCTTTGTCTTTTTCTATTTCAGCCTTCTGCTGGGTTATGCCTTCTCTGAATCAACACATTAAAAAATGCTTTAATTGATTAAATGGGGCCAGGGTCAAGGAGTGTAATCTAATATTACAAAATCTTATTCTGCCATAAATACAAGTATGGTTTATATTGTAATGGTGGTGTTATAGAGACTGAAACATAGCCTCTCCTCCGTAGTTACTCTCAGCCCTCTTGTCTTTGGAAACAGCAGAAGAGGAGTCAATATAGGTAGTAATGAGCCAAAATCATGATTGGGTAGATTTGAGAATTCTTCTTGATTGACTTCCTGGGCTATTACAATGTCTGTCTGAAATACACTTAGGTGTCTGGTTAAAGTGTCAATTCATTTTCAGGGTCCAAACTTAACTGCAAATGATCAAACTTCATTATATTAGTTGACTACCAGTGATCGCTGAGCCCCTGACCGAGACACGGGCGTTGAGTAGCAAATACAAGTCCCATATTCAAGTTCTGACTCTGTCATCACTTAGTTCTGAAATTCTCTGTTTAGCAATTGCCTTCCTGATGTCTCATTTAAAAATATATAATAGGGGCACCTGGGGGGCTCTGTTGGTTAAGCGTCTGCCTTCAGCTCAGGTCATGATCTTAAGGCCCTGGGATCGAGCCCCGCATTGGGCTCCCTGCTCGATGGGAAGTCTGCCTCTCCCTGTGCCTTTGCCCCTCAACCCCTCCCATGCTCTCTCTCTCCCTCTCAAAAAAAAAAAAAATATATATATATATATAATATATAATGATATATAAATATATATATAAGATAAATAAGTGGATGGATTACTCAGATTTCTATTCCAGTTTTATTTCAAATCAGATATATACCCCATTGGTCTGGGTTTGGGCTATAAGAAAAGATGAAGGAAAGTTCTAGACCCTGAAAATGTAGGGAATTCAGGTCCTGGAGGATATCTTGAGGTTCTAAGAAGCCCAATGCAGAAAAGAGTTGGGAGATGAAATGAAATGCTCCTTTGGCAAATAAACTTTCCTTACTTAGCATTTTCCTTAAAGCTGATCATGCCCACGTTTTCTACATCGGCCAGGTCACACTCTGACTCCATTTATGTTTCTGATCAGAAACTCGGTGTGGTAAGCACCGTGCCATATTCGGGTACATATTATGCGGAGAGCTCACATGGAGTACAGGAAATCCCAAGGAATTGCTGGTCCCCAAGGATTCGTGTTCGTATTGTACAGCACATTTTATTTTCACAGGTTGGTTTAATGGAAATTACTTAGGCATTTTAAATGATGGCCTTGAAACGTGGGAGTGGGGCAAAAGCGAGCCCTTGACCTCTCTCCATAAAATTGAATTGCTCTTTACGTTTAAAGTTCTGACAGAGAGAAAGAGACGCCGAGAGAGAATGCCCTTATTTGGTAACGAGCACCCATTAAAAGGACAATATGTTACATTTCATCTTTGTACTCCACGGCGCTGTGTTAAGGATCTGCGAGCAGAGTGCTGGGAGACCTCTAGAGTTAAGAGCCTGCAGACAAGTAGTTTGGCTATTTTAAGGGGCAACGGGTAATGCGTGTAGTCTGCATGGTGAAGCTTAATTAGCTTCCATTAAATCCAAGTATACTGAGCAGCACTGTGTGTCTGGCACTGTGCTGGGTGCCCAAATGGTGTGAAGGAGAAAGGAGAGCCGTCGGAGCTTTGGGATGGCAGGGAGCGTGGAGCATTTGGTCTCCTGTCCAACAGGACCGCGGGTCACAGGTGCCTTCTCTACGCTCGCTGTCAGCCCCTGGTGGCAGGCAGAGTGACATGAAAAGAGCACTATATTTAGACTCTGATTCCTGGCTCTTTGGATCCCACCTCCACGGACTACCCCTTGAACCTGCTCAATGGAGTTGGTGACTGTCCCACCTGCCATTCTGGGTCATTTGAAGGGCAGATGACATTGATGACGAGTAACAGCCCGCTTTCTCGCAAACCGGAAAAAGTGACTCCGTGGTAAAGCCTCGTCGCGTGGGCTGAATTGCGTCCCCTCTGAATTCATATGTTGACGTTTTAATGCCCACATTTCCCTAGCATGGGGCTTGCTAGGGACTTGCTTGTTTAGAGATATTTCCCCCCCATCAACTGAGGCGTGTAACACTGAATCAACGTCAGGTGTATAGCATAATGATTTGGTATTTGTAGAGATCGCAGAATGACCGCCATGCGGTCTAGTTAACACCCATCAACACACATAAATTCAAACGTGTGTGTGTGAGAGAGAGATGAGAACTTTTAAGATCTACTCTTTTAGGAACTTCAAATATGCAACTCAGTATTACTGACTCTAGTCGCCGTGCTGCGCGTGGCACACCCATGACTTTATTTTGTAACTGGAAGTTTCTACCTTTAAAGAGATAATTCAGTTTAAAAGAGGTCCTGAGAGGGAGCCCTAACCCAGGATGACGGGTGTCATCATGAGAGGAGGACATTGGGACGTAGATGTATGCAGAGGACCGCGTACAAGCCGAGGAGAGGGGCCTCGGAAGAAACCAACCTGGATGGGTCCTCGACCTTGGGCTGTCAGCCACCAGCAAATACCCTCCTGTTGCTTATAGCTCCTAACCAGTGTGGTATTTTGCTATCGCAGCTCCCGTTGGTGCCTTCCAGGGCTGTGATACTGCACAGGCCGGGCTTAAGATCACCAGCGGCCTCCAGTGATTTTCCGTGTCTGACCTTGAAGAGTTCCTTATCCTGCAGGGTGTGGTGAAACATACACGTGTACAAGAAACAGCATACAGCTGAGCGTCCACACTATTAATCAGTATCCTTGGGGCACCTGGGGGCCACAGTCGGTTAAGCGGCTGCCTTCAGCTCAAGTCATGATCCCAGAGTCCTGGGATCGAGCCCCACGTCGGGCTCCCTGCTCAGTGGGGGCCTGCTTCTCCCTCTGCCTGCTGCTCCCTGCTCCCCCCACTTGTGCGTGTTCTCTCTCTCTCAAATAAATAAATAAAATCTTTAAAAAAATCAGTACCCTTGGTGCCACTAATATTTAGGAACCTCCTATTCTGTGTTTCCAGTTTCTAACTTAGCACTGTTCACCAACCTGTTTCTTTAGCCGACAGTAAGGTTTTTTGGTTTCATCTTCGATGTTACGCTTTATGCTCTTAAGAAGAGGAAAATACATACCAGGCTGCATGAGCTAAGCCAGGTGTCTTAAATATGCTATTTATTTATTTAAAAGATTTTATTTATTTGACAGATAGAGACTACAAGCAGGCAGAGAGGCAGGCAGAGAGAGAGAGACAGGGAAGCAGGCTCCCCGCTGAGCAGAGAGCCCCATGCGGGCCTCTATCCCAGGACCCTGAGATGACCTGAGCCAAAGGCAGAGGCTTAACCCACTGAGCCATTGAGGCACCCTTAAATACTCACACTAACATTGAACTTAGGATTCCATTTTCAAGGTGAGAAAGCAAGGTCGAGGAGGTGAAACTCAGTGGTGGAACTGATATTCTTACCCCCTTCTGTCTAAAAGGAAATCCTGGTTCTTTCCATTAGAGAGCTGCTTTTGTCTTAATTGTAATTTTGAGACCAGGATGTATAGTCTGCTTAGCGATATGTAAAATAAGAGGTATAGAGAAAGTCATTTATTTTTTATAAAGATTTTATGTATTTATTTATTTGAGAGAGAGGGAGAGATCATGCAGGAAAGGGGATGAGCAGGAGGACACGGAGAATCTTCAGCAGGTTCCCCACTGAGAGCAGAGCCCATCGCGGGGGCTCAGTCCCAGGATCCTGAGATCACAACCTGAGCTGAAGCTGGGAGTCAGCAGCTTAACCGACTAAGCCATCCAGACACCCCAAAAAGGCTATTTAAAGGGTGTCATTCTTACTTTTTTTTTTTTTTCTTTGCCCTTTGCTCTTTCAAACAGTCTCCTAGCTGCAAAATCACCAAGCCTGGGCCTGTTTTATTCTCGGTGCCATTCCCTAGAATTGCCATGAACTCCACCCAGGTCCTTGATCACGGTCCCCGGCCATTTGGGTCAAGTCGTGTTGCCTTTGGAAGTTGTGTGATTTAAGCTTCCTACTTGGTCTGCCATCTTCTCCCTAAACACACCCTGGATTTCCATATTTGTGCTCTGTGCCTGCCTATCCCATGAGACACTAGCTTCCATTGGCTATCTCAGATACCCCCTCCTCCACAAAGCCCTCCCGAGCTATCCACACAATCTCTCTGAGCTTTCATGGCATTATTGCTTGTAACTGTTCAAGCATGAATTTTATGCTGCCCTTTATTCAAGTGATGCATCTTTAAACGCGTGTGTTTGATTAATGTAAAAATCTCATTCTTAAATATTTCTTCAATTTTCAAAATGTACTAAATATTGTGATTTAAAACAGATCCTAGGAATTAAAATGTCAGGGTTTTTTTCCCCCTCCAGAATATGCATACTCCCTTCAATACTCTGCTCTACTTTCTGCCAGCTTCATATCCTATGTGCCCCTTATTGAGATTTACTGATTTAAATATCTTACCTTAGCCCCTGGATGGTGGAGGTTGTGAGGACCATGTTTCACTATTCTCCTAATATCTCATGTATAGTTAGTGTTTAATAAGTATTAAAATTTGCACCATAATAGGAAAAATGGGACAAGGCTTAGGAAAAAAACAACCACACATAAAAACTACACAGTTAACCAGGCACTGAACTGTGGTCAGCTCAGCTGAACTGTCATGAACTTGCTTATAGCAGCAGGTAGATTTATGGTGGTGACACTAGGAGTCACGGCTGTATTTTATTCCGTGGGGGGAAGGACAGAGAAGGTTATCCAGTACCACAGAGGCAGCGCTCCCAGACCTGTTTCCCTCTTTTTCTTCTCATGTGCTGATTTTTCATTTTGGCAAATACAAACAGAGGGCTAGCATACCGGCCTCTCATTTGCCCGGATAAACAGAATTAGCTCATCGGCCTTGCCATTAGAGCCTCCGTGGGGTGCCCCCCACTCAGTCTGAGGGGGTAGCATTATGCTGAGCTATAGCTGAAATGGAAACCCTCAGCGATGGGCTAACCCACTGGAGTCTTTCTCTGTCCCCATGCACCTGTGAGATCCCTCCTAGGAAGAGCAGAGTCCTAGGGTCAAGACCACAATGTTGGAATCAGATCTGTCATTGGTTTCCTTAGGTGATATAAGGCTAAATAGGGAGAAATAATTTAAATGGAAGAAAGCTATGTGCTCTCAGTGCCACCTTAAAAATGACTATAGAGACAAAAGAGGTTCTGGGTGATTTCTCTCCTGTGGATTCTTTAGATCATCCACACCCCTCACTGGCTTAACTGAACACAAACGGGAAGCAACACAGGGGATCATGGAAGAGTAATGTGTGTCTGCTGTGGACTGAACTGCGTCTCCCCCAAATCCATATGATAAAGCCCTGACCCACCCCCATCCCTACCCCACGAACATGTGACCGTATCTGGAGGTAGGGTCTTTAGGAGGTAACTTGGGTTAAATTAGTTCATAAAGTTTGACCCTAATTTGATGGGAATGTGGCCCTAAAGGGAAAGAAAGCTCTCTCAGTTACCCCACTCCCATGTGAGGGCACAGCTAGTAGGAAAAGTCTGAAGGAACCAGGCAAAGGGCTCTCATTTGGAGTCAAATCAGCTGTCATCTTGATTTTGGACTTCCCAGCCTCCACAACAGGGAGAAATATATATATATATTTTTTAATTTTCAAGCTTCCCAGTCTGTGGTATTTTGTTATGGTCGCCTGAGCTGACTAATACAATGTCCTTCCAGAAAAAGAACAATGCCCATGTGCCAGGGTGCTAATTTCTCTATAATAACAGATGTTCTGGAATATTCAAACCATTTTGCAATTGTTTTAGAAGTAAGGACTGGATCTCTTTTTTTTTTTCCTCTGTTGTGAACCCCACACCTTGGGCTTTTCTTATCTGTATAACAATAGTAGGATGGATTGCTCATAGCAGAAGGCGTACATTTCATGTAATTTTTTGTAAAATTTCTTAGAAATATTTGTTGTCACTGTTCCTGGCCAGACTGAGTGTGTGGATTCATCCCGGCCCTCTGCTTCTACTCAGTCACTAAATGTGATTTCATTTTGCTCTCTATATGTTTCTTGAATCTCTTCCCTATTCCCCGTGTCTTTATTTATGTCAATAGCATCTCTCACGTGAGTTCTGTTAGGACCTGCAGAATCTCCTTTGACCATATGTCTGCCTGTCAGTGACATTAGATGCCCACGGAAATAAGACCTTCTACTGTCTCTCCTGTTCCATCCCTTGCTATATTTTCGGACCCATTGCTACTCATTGCTCTCATGTGGATCTCCAGTCCCGCTGTTCAAGTTGGATATGTGAACACAACGTGCTGTTTCATTTCTGGGTCTTTGATGAGGCCTTTTTTGGTTCTTAAAATGTCTCCAATCCTATATATCCTCATCCATTTTTCTTGATGGCTTAAGTAATAACATGGCCAGGGTAAACTGACATAATATATAATTTATTATAGACTTTTTAAACTGGGGTGTGTTTGAGAAGGAAGGAGGCATGGGTTAATTGTTTAGAACCCCAGGCATAAACTGAAATTATCATGGGTAAATAGGAGATGACTATCTTATTTCTAGTTAAAGCTCTACAGTCTGTCTCCTTTAGGAATCCATCAGTAACATGCCATAATTTGCTTTGTGTTTCCATGTGATGCTGTTCATGCCTGTAGTATGATGTGCTAAAACTATCTTGTTACATTTTGACTCCTCCTGATTTGAAAGTGGAAAGGTAGGAGGAATTGGGTCTTTCTCATTTTGGGGTCTAGCGCTTAGCCCAAGATCCTAGAGACCAGAGAACTGTAAAGAGGTAAACCCCTATATATGATGCTGCTTTCCCTGTTTAAAAAACAAAACAAAAAACAAAAACACTCATGGAAATTTAAAGCAACAGCTGAGACACTCTACAGAACTCTGGTGTGTTTCCTAGTCTGAGGAGACTGAAGGTAATGTTCAGGGTCCCCGACACTAAAGCCCTAGGAGAAATTGCAGGTTGTTGGTTGGGACCTTAAAAGAGTTGCACACAAAGAAGGGAAGTGAAAAGAACATAGACAGTCTTAATCCTGGGCAAATAGATCAACTTAAATTCAGATTCAAGTTAGGAAAATACCTGATCAAATGAAAAGTGATCTAGTTTCCCTGATTGTCAAGAGCAAAATTCGATCCACACATAGGAAAATACTCTCTGAACCTCAAATGTTCTCTTTAATTTTTATAAACAATGCCCAGCATATAATAAAGAATAATGGGGCACACCAGAGGACTGGATAAACTGAAAAAAATGAGATGAAGTAGCAATAAATAAAAACCAAGTCATTGCATTGATATTGCAATTTAAACATTGCAAGATATCGCAGTTTTCAGACAATGGACTTGAAAATATTTCTGAAAATATTCAAGATATTATGTACTAAACTAAAGGATAATTGCTGCGAATGGAAAAAGTATAAAAAATTACTGAAATCAAGGTGTGGATATGGGGATTTAACAACAGATTAGACATAGTTCAAGAGAGCACTGGATCTGTGGATCTATTTCTAGTTTTTTCAAACAATTTTTCTTAAAGCAAGTCAGAAGAAATTAATACTAAGGCATGAAGAAAGAAAAGGGATGAAAATGCAGAAAATGATAGATACATGGAAAATGGTGAATTAACCTAACATATATGTAATCAAAATCTGAGGAGAGAGGAAATGGTTTATTAAAAAAATAATAGAAGTTATAGAATTAGACAAAGTGGATCAAACATGTCAGGCCAAAGATTCAAAAAACCTCACAAAAGCAATCTATTAGAAAAAAGTAAACCCAACCTAGGCATACTGTAATGAAATGTGAAAAATTAAAGATAATAAGGGCATCTTGGAAGTGTTCACAGAGGACTTCTGGTTCCATCCATAAATGAGTACCTTGAATCAAATCAATGCTTTTCCCAAGCACGACTACAAAAGCTAGACAAAGTACATTCTGGAAAAGTTCAAGTCCATTGGAGGGCAACTAATGCAGGACTTAAGGTGCTGCAATCCCTGAGGGAAGGAGTGTGCATCCGGCTTTGCTTCAAAGTCACACTGACTTCTTCCTCAAGGACATTTGTCAGGTCATAGTAATGGGGAACTCTTCTGTCTGAGTGGGGAACAGTAGTCTCACTGGCCTGAGAAGACCGGAGGTATAACTTGGCGCTGCCAAAATTGTTAGGATGTGAAGGGCAAAATTCTAGACAGGGAAAAACTGTTGAAAATGAGCTCTAAATTTTGTGTCGGAGTCCTTAACTGATGGGTGAGTTGCACATGTACAGAGTATTCTGAATTCCATGCTGAAAGCAGTGGCAAAGATTTGAGCCGCTGGGACTGATAAAGACATAAAAATTGGAGTTCAGAATGTGCCAAGGTGGATGGACTCTGGTAACTGCCCCAAATTTTGGTTGACACTTCAGAAAAGGCTACTTCTAGGAGTAAGGGTCACACCAAAAGACAAGGGAAACCTGTGATGTAGAGCAGCCCTAATAAAACATCATATAAATGTCTCACAGGATCAAGGTGGTACACGTATATTCTCTCTGCCTGCCAAAGAAAAGTTTGTCTCTCTTTGGATAAAGAAGCCATCATTCAGGGATTCTATGAATAATTTAAAAATAAGGGCATAGGAAATAACATGAACAAATGATTGAAAACCAAAGGGAAAAAAATGACAGTAGAAACTGACCCCAAAGTGATTCAGATAATAATACAGTTATCAGACAGCATTGTTAAAATAATTATGACTATTTGGGAAAATTGGAGGAAATTGGAAAACTTAAACAGAGATTTGAAATCTCTAAAGGAAGAATCACATTGAATATTGGCATTAAAAAATCAGTGTCTGAAATTTAGGATTTGTTAGATTGTTTCCATGGATTAGACAAAGCAAACCAGGATTCATGAGTGGGAAGACTAGACAATAGAAAATGACCATACGGATGCGAAGAAGAAAAATGGAAAATATGGAAAAGATGTGAAGAGCCATAAGAAACTGAATAAACTCTGAACAAGGTTTTTCAAAACTAAGAAAAGTCTTCAAAAAACAGTTTCAAGATCCTTCATGAATTCCAAACAGGAGGATTTATACTGAGGCCAAACTATTCTGAGGCACATAATAACCAAATTAATAAAATATTATAAAAATCTAAAAAGACAGGAAACAGTAGAGTAAAACATTATTTTAAAAGGAGCAACCATAATACTGATGGATCACTTTTCGACAGAAATGATGGGAGTCAGTTGAAAGCAGATGATACTTTAAATTGGTTAAAGAAATTATGTGCCAACCATGAATTCGGTACTTAGTGAAAATATTCTTCAAATGGGAGAGCTGAAAACTCTTCCAGTGAAATGAAAGTCGAGAATTTTTCACCATCACAAATGCATCATAAAAATTCTCAATTTCTTTTCTAAAGAAGGATGTTAAGGATATCTTCCCCAGGAGGAAGGACAGAAATGCAGAAAGAAAAGTAAACTATCAAATAATGGAACAATAAATGATATAAGTAATAAAAATTCTTGGTTAAATCAAAAGAAACCAAGAAATGCAAATAATGGAATAATAGACAAATATATATATTTTTTATTATTTTTAGAGGCAGGGTAGGGGCAGAGGGAGAGAGAATCTTAAGCAGGCTCCATACCCAGCACAGAGGCCAACATGTGGCTTGGTCTCACAAGCCTGAGATCATGACCTGAGCTGATATCAAGAGTTGGACACTAAGCAACACAGGCACCCCAGTAATAGGCAAATATAAACAAATGACAAAAATGATAGATTTAAACCAATGTATTAGCAATTAAAAGCAACAGGATTTAATTCTGCATTGATAAGACAAAATTATCAGACTAGGACAAAACAATAAAACTTGATTATATACCATGTACATGGAAAATTTAATCCTGTTTTAGTCTGGTTTTTTTAGTCGTGAGGCTCTCTTAAATCATGTGCTTTGTTTTCTAAAATGAAATCACTCAGAAAAAAGTCACTCATTCAGTAAGTTTAAATCTCTAATCATATTAAATAGATACAGTACTTTTGTTATGCTTTTAACTCTAATGAGGTTCCTATTACTGAAGCAAAATCAGTTCAAAGCAGGGCTTTGCTGATATTTGTTAAAGCTAATTATGAAATACACATAATTATTTCATTTTATAGCTGTATTTTGATTTTCCCATAAATAGACCAAATTATCAGTCAACATTGGTACTATAACAAAAAGGAAATTCCTTGAGACACTAGTTCTGATAGCTCTCAGTTCATTATTTTCTATTACTCTCGGTTTCATCTTCTGGGATGTTCTTGCCTTTCTCCCACCACCTTTGGTCATATCTGCAGGAAATGCTAGAGGAATATGTCCTCTTGCGTACGGAGCAGATTGGTCAGTGCAAGATTTCATGGGAAAATCTGGGGCCACAAAAATTGTTTTAATCTTTTTTTCTTAATCCAGTTTGGTGCTACCTCTGCTGGACAATCAGTCAAACTTTTTACTGGCTTCCAAACAGCTTCCAGAATTTGTTTCTTTGTTGAGACATACTTTCTATAGATTTATTTTGAGTTTACTGGCTTCCTAGGTGACCCACACACATCACACATACTCTCTGTATTCTGAGCATTTTCGCTTTAACTAAAAGATTTTCTATGGGCTATCTTAAAGCACCTCCCATGTTTAAGCAAGTAGGTGATGACCATACCCAAGACTTGAGATATATCTTGGGATATACAATGTACTGTTGCTCAACTATTTGTCAGTATTTTCTTTGACTAGTTATAGATGAAAAAAATAATTTCATCTTTCAACTCTGTTAGAACTGGAGTTTCTGGATTCTCTCTCTATAGTTTCCTCCAACTTCTGTTGAAGTCCTTTTTCGTGTTACTACCTTGTCAATGTCAGCTAATAATAAAATCCAGGCACCCTAGCAAAAATCTTTGCTTTGCAATCTCTTTGCCTGAAGCCACGAGTTCAGTGGACGGTCGAGCTGACTTCTATGCTATCACAGAAGATATTTTAAATCAATACCAAAGCACTGCATGAAACATATTATCCTTTTCCCCCTACTCGAATAATATTTTCCTCACGATCTACCCACCTGGCTCCAAGACCAGTAACTCATACTTTATGTATGGTTAAGTCATCACTGGATTTCTGGTACCAATTTGCCTGGTCCAGATTTTTATATTTTTTGTTTTTGCTTCAATAGCAATGACCCTATGATCTCATTAATTTAGAATAACAAACGTTGGTTTCTTGCTCTCATTACATTTTGTCAGCTGGCAGATCCATAGCCACTGGTCTGCTCCGCATGTCTTTACATTCTGACTTGCATACGGAGGGAACAACCTGTATATTTTCTGTCTACATTTCAGCTCTATTATATACATTCTTTCTACACTTCTTATGATGGGGAGAAAGAACAACAGGGCTTTCAGAAGCAGTCAATGTGTCTTCCAGCTTTTGCTTATATGTAGCTCACATTTTGTCATCTCTTGTACCTTTGGCCAAAGCCAGTCACCTGGAGAAATCTTATAATGGTGCAGGGAAGTGTAACCTACTTACAGGGCACTATTGTTTTTATAGTAATGGATGGGGAGGTAACATTCTTTCATAATGAAGAACGGAGCAAATAATAAAGGGCAAAATATACTAAAGACATAAAGGCCAATTGTTTCTAAGAAGCTTGACCAATCTGGTGGAATAATTCTCTGAGATGTCCATATGCCTGTATTTCCTGCCAAACAGACTACCTAGAACACTAGAATCCTAGTTAAAATAAGAAGAGGCATGCCACAGAGCCTTCTTCCTAGGAAGGCAGTTAAATTACCACGATATGCATTATTAGAGTCATTACCATGGTGTTAGTTCTATTTACATTTTATATTTATTAAGCACCTACCATGTGCCAAGCACAGTGGTCACCCTTTTCCTGACTTTACTTACTTAAACCTCATAAAAGCCCTGAGATGTAACTATTTCTCTTCCAATTTATAAATGGGAATATTGGAGGATGTAATAGTTCCTTTTTCTAAGGTCACAGATGCCGGCTCTTACCCAATATATTTTCTGTCTCATGTAATGCAGAAGTTCTGTGTACGTTATCATCCATCCTCTCTTTGGACATTGCAGGAATGGCAACTTACCACTTCCTGAAGCACTCCCTTCTAATGTAGGAGAGCTCAAATTACTTGAAAAAAATTTAATGGACCTTTAATCAGTGCCTCCTAATATTTTTATATTAGGTTTCAACTTATTAGCCTCAACATACAGGAAATATCCAGTGACTCTTCCTTTAAGGAGCAGAAACATCTTTTAAATTTTATGTATTCCGTTCTAAAAGTAATTTCTTGAGCAATTCCTTATTTGACATGGACTGCAGATTTTTACCATCATGGTTAGCTTTCTCTTGGACTGTCAAACTCTTTTGAGGGTGGCGGAATAGGAACTGCTAAGAATATAACACATATGAACATTTATGTTAAATTTGCAAGCATTGGTGCCTTCTATCAACTGAAACATCTCAGAACATGTAAGACTACTTGATATCCCAGTAACTCTGGCTCCTGTCTCCTTCTCTGGCCTGAATTGCTATAATAATGAATCACTATATTCTGCTGAAGGACCGATTCTGTTGCTTTTATGGGGGAATCAGTGTCCATCCCCATTACTCTTGCAGGATCCTGGCCCGAGAGCTCCTCTGTCATCACCAAAACTTAAAAAAGGGTTGAAGGGGAGCGATGGGTCATGCTGGGTTGCTTCGGCAAATTTCTGCGCTCACATAGAACATTCATTGTTTTGGTTTAACTTCATGGCTCAAGACAAATAACCGCCTGTTTGCATCTGTATTTGTCAAATCCCACAGCCAGTGTAAATCCTCAAGAAACCAACTTCTTGCCATCTCCTCCGAATAACACACACAGCAAACCTGTTCACTCTCGTTATACTCAGAAATGTCAGCTCACTTACTCTTTTACTCAGTTAGCAGCAGGTCCTCTTACTCAGAAACCCTGAGCCTGGAAATGAATGTTCAATACCCATCGTACCATTTGGTCAGTCTCTTCCTAGTTGGTCCTGTAAGTTGAAGAATTTGCCATCCAGAAAGCCCCTTGTCCACCCTGTTCTATGTAACAGGTAGGTTAGTAGGCGGACCTATTACCACGACTTTGCTGATGTTACTCTTCATTTAGAATTGGGTAAATGAATAAATGGGTTAATCATGTTTGGAAAATTGGAAGTATTCCTCTCTATTTCCTGAAATTTCTTGAGATTCTAGGGCAGTTTTCATCTCAGTCTTGCAGGCTTTTGAGTAAAGGAAGTAAAGACCAGAGAATCCAGAACTCTGAGTATCCATCTTCTACAGGATGTATGGAAGAGTGCCATTTGGGCACAGATTTATTCAGAATCTTCCCAGAAGAGTGATTCAGATTTTGAAAATGCCCACGGTGATTATTTTTCTGAGTAAAGGAGGCATTTATGGCATTTCCTAATAACCAGGAAACAGATGCAAGGGCCTGAGTTAAGGTTAATACCTCATTAGCTGCATTAATAATTTGACACCTGTATTGGTGATTAAGAATCTTAAGGCAATACGTAGTGCTATGACACCTTAATTCAGGGAACATTAATTCATTTGAGTCCTGGATATTTTTGGTATATTTATTAAATTTTAAATGTCTGACGTTAAATTACTCAAGTTTTCTTTGGTTAGGATTCCTACTCTTCTTCTTCTTTTTTTTTTAATATGTATGCATGTTTGTGTGTGTGAATGTGTAGCTTTTTTTTTTTTTTAAGATTTTATTTATTTGTTAGAGAGAGTGAGCGAGCACAGGCAGACAGAGAGGCAGGCAGAGGCAGAGGGAGAAGCAGGCTCCCTGCCGAGCAAGGAGCCCGATGTGGGACTCGATCCCAGGACGCTGGGATCATGACCTGAGCCAAAGGCAGCCGCTTAACCAACTGAGCCACCCAGGCATCCTGGAATGTGTAGCTTTTGAAATGGAATTGGTTTTTAAAAATCTGGTGTGAAAATCCTCCTTAAGGAAATATACTTTATAGCAAGTACTACTACATTTGATCTTTCTTCTGCCATCTTATTTTGTGTTTTCTATTTACCTCCTATTTTGTGGGTTTTTTCTTTTTTTGCTTTCTTTCTGACATTCATTTTTGCCTATTATTCAAAAATTGAGGTCTTTAAAATTTTTTTCGCATTATGTCAGTTTAGAAGTTCTTTATTCTCTTTAACTTCTTACAGTGGGCATCTTAAATATACATGCCTAACAACATATACACTTAATATAAATGTTGATCTATAGAAGGATCTTTTTTCTTTTCAAATTTTTATTTAAACTCGAGTTAACATACAGTGTGATATTGGTTTCAGGAGTAGATTCAGTCATTTATCACTTACATGTAACACCCAGTGCCCATTGTAACAAGTGCCCTCCTTTGTGCCCATCATCCAGTATTCCCTTCCCCGCTCACCTTGTCCGCTTAACCTCTAGCAGCCCTCAGTTTGTTCCCTAGAGTTAAGAGTCTCTTATGGTTTGCCTCACTATCTGTTTTTATCTTATTTTATTTTTCCTTCCCTTCCCCTATGTTCCTCGGTTTGTTTCTTATATTCCACATACGAGTGAACTCATATGATATTTGTCTTTCTCCCACAGACTGATTTTGCTTAGCTATCTTAAGGCACTTTAACTCATAACTACCCCCATCTCTTTTTGGCAAATCCAATCTACTTTCTACTCTTCTTTGTGTTTAAATACCTCTTATAAATTGGTCCTTATTAGTAATATTCTTCTTTTTTTTTTGCAATTTTTTTTTATTCATTTGAGGGAGAGAGAGAGAGCAGAAGCAAGGGGAGAGGCAGAGGGAGAAGGAGAAGCAGACTCCCCACAGAGCTGGGAGCTGGACATGGGACTCGATCCCAGGACCTGGGAATCATGACCTGATCCGAAGGCAGATGCTTAACCATCTGAGCCACCCAGGTGCCCCCAAATTTTGTTTTTTTTTAGTAATCTCTACACCCAATGTGGGGCTTGAACTCATGACCCTGAGATCAAGAGTTGTGTGTTCCACCAACTGACCAGTGGGCACCCCAGTAATATTATTCTTGTTTATACTTAACGCTTGTTTAGATTTATCCCTGATTTTACTGTTATCTTTGCTCTTTAAACTGCCAGACCTTGACAAGGCCTGAGATTCTGCCCTTCCTACCAGCTAACAAAATAACCTTGGGTTTTGCCTGTGTCTCTTGGGTCTAAGACACATGACTTTATGACTCATGGCCATAGAATAGTAGCCACAGTCCTTCAGTATTTTTCTGATGGTTCCCTTTGTTCTCCTACAGAGACAACTCTCGGATCCCTTGCTGTGTTTTAGGTGTGGGCTGTGGGTGGTTTTATTTGTCCTTCTTGCTGAACCATGTGATTATTTCATAGTATGCGAGAATAGTGAAATTTAAGAAGTTTCTATTATGTTAA
>ML110220.1:8745-31438 GCA_003697995.1 Taxidea taxus jeffersonii | reverse complement strand
CTTTACACTGTTGCTGTTTAAAATATGAATGTTAGGGGCACCTGGGTGGTCAGTTGGTTAAGTGTCCAACTCTTGATTTTGGTGCGGGTCATGATCTCAGGATTGGGAGATTGAGCCCCATGTCAGTGTGGAACCTGCTCAATATTTTCTCTTTCCCCCTCCCTATGCCCCTCCCTTCTCAAATAAAATGAAGTAAGATAAAATAAATAGAAAAAAACATGAATGCTATTCAGCCTTAATGGAGAAGGAAATTCTGCCCCTTGCAACAACATAGATGGACCTGGAAGACATGATGCTAAGCAAAATAAGCCAGTTACAGAAGGACAAATATTGTGTGATCCCACTTATATAAGGCATCTAAAGAAGTCAAATTCACAGAAGCAGAAAATATAATAGTGATTGGCAGGGGCCGGAGGGAGGGGGAAATGGGGAGTTGTCATTCAATGGATATAATGTCTGTTATGCTAGATGAATCAGTTTTAGAGATCTGCTGTATTTGTGGTATTGTGCACTTCAAAATCTGTTAGGAAGGTAGATCTTATGGTAAATGTTCTTACCATAAAAACAAACTAAACAACAACAACAACAACAACAAAGGGACAGAAGACGACTTTGGGAGGTGTGTTGGGTATGTCTAGAACTTTGCCTGTGGTGATGGTATCATGTGTGTCTTCATAGGTCCAAACTCATCAAAATGTACCCATTAAATATGTGTGCCTCTTTGTATAACAATTATATTTCAATAAAGCTGTTAAAAATTGATACTTGAGGGGGCACCTGGGTGGCTCAGTTGGCTGGGTGTCTGACTCTTGGTTTTGGCTCAGGTCATGATCTCAGGGCACTGGGATCAAGCCCTGCATTGGGCTCTGTACTCAGTGGGGAATCTGCTTGAAATTCTCTCCCTCTCCTTCTGCTCCTTCCTCTGCTCATGCTCTCTTTCTCTCTAAAGTACATACATAAATCTTTTTTTAAAAAGTTGATTCTTGAGCAAAAGGAAAAAAATAAAATATGAGGCATGACTATAAACTAAAGATAAAACTACATTTCCTTCCATTCTTTATTCAAAAAACATTTTTTGAGAGCCTACCATGTGACAGGTACTGTGCTAGGCACCAAAGATTCAGAGACAAGTAAGAAATGTCCATCCCTGTTCTCAAGGAGCTAGGGAAATTCAGACAAGCGTTCATATAAGAATAATGGAATATAATGGGTGCTACTTGCCATGGGGCATGGGGGCAGAGAGAAAAGAGAAGGGGTAAGTTCTAGAGGGAATTACAGAGGCATCTCATAGGGCTTCTCAAGACATAATAGCTGCTTTCTCTAGAGCAAATGATCCAAGAGAGAGAGAAGAACCAAGACAGAAGCCAGGAGTTTCTTTATGACTAGGTCAAAAGTTACATACCATCATTTATGCCATATTCTGTTGGTCACACAGATCAACCCTGGTGTAGTGTGGAAGGGAACTACAAAAGGGCATGAGTACCGGGAGGAGGAGCACACTGGGGACTATCATGGAGACTGGCTACCACAGTTCTCTAGAAAGCAATAGGCAGAGGTAATAAGAACTAGGAAAGCACAGCCAATGATTAACTGAGCCATCAACAAATAATAGGTGTTGATTTAAAATGAATAGAAGCGCATGGCTTAGGCCTTGAGGCCTAAACAGAACCTCTTATTCCTTCCTGAATCTAAATTTTGAGATCTTAGTGCCCTCTAGAAGGATGCATGGGGTAAAGAAGTCAAAATGATGAAGAAAATAAGATGACTAATAATGCTTTTTCCTCTGTAGCCTATGAAGGGATTCCTGAACATATGCATCCTCTGATATTGGTTCCTCTTTCCCAGCTGTGCAAGAGGGAGCAGAGGATGGTAGAAAGAGCTCTGGTCTTAGAATCAGAAACCCCAGGTGAAGTACCAGCTCCATTCTGCATAAGTGTGTGTGATCTAGGCACAGTCTCCTTAGTTTTTTCTTCTGAAAAATGGGTATAGTAATATTTGCCAACCTGTCAGGATGGTTGTAGAGATGAAAGGAGAAAATATTTGTGAAAAATATCTATAGGGTTTAGGTGCTAGGCACAGATAAGGAAGCTGTGTTTGGAAAACTAAATCTATAAGGCTTCCAGCTGCCAAGCTAAAATGGTCATGTCCCTGGCTTCTTACATTTAACTACCACTAGAATTTTTTTTAAATTCCCCATCCTCGGGCATTGCATCTCCTCTTCCTTGCATGATTTTGTTTCTACTGATGGTGGTCCAGCTGAATTATGGACCCAGAGTTCAAATACTGAGGTCAGTGATTCAGTTTGCTATATGGGATGTTTTCCCTTCTCCACAATCACAGGAATGAGCAGAGCATGGGAGTACTACTTTGGAGGGAAAAAAGCAAACACTCTGTCATTTAATTGGAGTGTTAAAAGCTTTAGCTTTGTAGGTGAGTATGGATATTGCACCTGACTGACAACCGCTCCTGCTAATAATATAGATTTATTATTCTAGAAAATTATTTCAGTCCACAGAGATTCCATAGGGACCAATGTATGGTCATAGGTTCCATGATAGCAGAACTGTTTGGGAAGGACATTCACATTTATGCAGTGCTTCCCACCCTCAAGGCAGAGTAAGGAGTGAGACTGGTATCATTCTTGCTTTCCAGAGGAGAAGGATGAAGTTCTGAGAGGGTTAGATGGTTGGTTCAAACTTATAAATGGTGGAGTTGAGACTTGAATCTAGGTCTTTCCCTTCCTGTTGTCCCACATCAGGGAAGGTCCAAAAGCATTTTGAATCTATTATTTTCCTATGTTTGAAAATGAGAGATGTGTGCAGGAATATAATAACTGAAACAGCTTAGCCCATTCATTGCCCAGAGCTTGGAAATGTCAGGTAAAAGGGAGGTCAAAACATTGATGAAAAATTAGAAGTAGAATCCTCACACCTCTCCTGCCTCTTGACACCAGGACAGATACACTTCTAATAACAGCTCATTTCCCAACACTGTCACCAGAATAAGAGTTCAACTTCAGGGCCATGAATGGGTAGAGGGTATGGAAAGTCACAACAAAACACAGAGGACCTAAAACAAGGATTTGAAGCCAGTCTATCAGTCTGGCAAGAATAAACTGAGTGAAACTCAGGAAGTTCTCAAATATATAGACAGAGATCTATTTTGTTTTACAGCTTTTACAAAAAAACATCCAAAATATGTGAACTTCTAGGAAGCAGAGAAGTTAGCACATTGCCAAGTCATCAATAGTCAGTTCTTGGTACTGTTAGAGCACCGTCTGACTTGCACATCTGTCTGAAATATTTTCCTTAGCAAGCATACTCTTTCCCGGTAGGATTCTTAATGTTTCTACTGAAAGGTGACTCATACTTTTGGTAGTCTGTTCACTTCAGTAAGAAAAATAAGGATTTATTGAGCACGTACTGTGTGCTGGGGATAGGTTCCCAAGATGCAAATGTAAACAGAATAGAATACATGCTAACTTTCATGGAGTTTGCAACCTGATGGGAAAAGCAATTAAGTCAACAACAAGGAACCATAACATGTCAACTAGAATAGGAGTTAAAATGAAAGTAGGACAAGGTGATGTGGAAAAGCAACAGGGAGGTATCTAACTCAGTCTTTGAAAGTCATTGAAAGCTTCCTGGATAAAGTGCCATCTACGCTGAGGCTAAAGGATGAATAGGAGTTCGTGGGGGTATATTAGAGTTCACAAGAGAAGCAGGAGGAATTGGTTCACACAGTTACAGAGGCCAAGAATGAGGTTATGGAGAACCAGGAAAGCTGGTGGTATACTTCGGTCTGAGTCCAAAGGCCTGAGAACCAGGGGAGCCAAAGGTATAAGTCCTAGTTCGGGGTGGATGTCCCAACTCAAGCAGGTGGCAAATTCATCCTTCCTCTACCTCTCTGTTCTATTCAGACACCCAACGATTAGAAGATGCCCACCTGCATTGGTGAGGGAGATCTTCACTCAGTCTACTGATTCAAATGACAATTTCTTCCAGAAACATTCTCACAGTTATGTCCAGAAGTACTGTTTTACCAGTGATCTGGGCATTCCTTAGCACAGCCAAGTTGACACATAAAACTGACCATCCCAGGGGGTGTATATTCAGCAGGTGGAGGAACAGGTACAAAGGAGTGGAGGTGGAGAGTGGATTGTGTCTGGGGAAACAAAAGAGAGGCACTTTGGCTGCAGTACTGAGAATAGAGGTGGTTGGAGAGATGAGCGGGGGCTAACCTTGCATACCATGGTCAAGAGTTGGGACTTCATCCTAAGAGAATCGGGAAACCATCAAAGGGACTTAAGCATGATATCAGATCATCATAGTTATGTTCTAGAGTGATCATCATTCTGTGTGTACGTATTTCAAAAGGATCTGTGTGGTGATTTGGAGCATGAGGCATAGGATGGAGGACAAGACCGGAAGTAGGATGACCCATAGGTGGCAACTGTAGTCATCCAGGTCAGAGATGAGGTGGTCTAGTCCAGGGTCACACTGTTAGAGCTGAAGAGAAGTAGATCCAAGAGCTCTGTAAGGGGCGGATTGAGTCTTTCCTTGCTTAACCATGAGGAATAAGGTAGGGAAGCAGTCAAGGATGGCTCCCAAATTCTGGGATGTATGGATGCAGATAGCAGCTCCTGAATGAGAACATTGCCGAAGAGGCAGGTTTCAGAGATATGTGAAGGAGTTGCGTTTGGGGAATTGCTGGAGGAGTGTATGGGACCCCTAAGTAGAGCTATTCAATAGAGAGTAAGAACTGTGGGGTTGGCGTCTCAGGAGAGGAATTTGAATGGATTCTGGATGTTTTGAGTCATTGGCAAATGGATGGCAATTGAAGCCAAGGTGAAAATCACATTGGCAAGGCTAGCTTCAGCAGTCCTGCCTTCAGAGAGGATCTAGAAATTCCCACTTTCTCTTGGTTTGTACGTGTCAGACCATACACACATAGTTAAGACAGACGTCCATTCTCAAGTCCCTTTCTGTTTTTAAAGTGGTCTCCCGGGACGCCTGGGTGGCTCAGTTGGTTAAGCGGCTGCCTTCGGCTCGGGTCATGATCCCAGCGTCCTGGGATCGAGTCCCACATCGGGCTCCTTGCTTGGCAGGGAGCCTGCTTCTCCCTCTGCCTCTCTGCCTGTGCTCACTCTCTCTCTCTCTCTAACTAATAAAAATAAATAAATAAATAAAAATAAAGTAGTCTCCCTGTGTCCCTAGGACTATTGGGTTAAGTTCTGTAGAGAGACGCAATGTACACTTTATATATGTTCAAGGTCCTGAAGTGCCAAGCTGTGGCAGAGCTCAGCCCTGGTACCTCCCTGTGCTGTTCCCACTACAAGGCCTTGAGGACCACCTTCCTGACACTCTAAAGAATACACTCAATTCCCAGACAGCCATGATGGCCTGAAATTCATGACAACCTGTAAAGGGCTTCACCTAAGAGAAGCACGGGGACAGCGTCTGCCAGGCTGCATGGATTTGGCTCCTATGTCCTTACTCCATCCCCTTTGTCCTCTCGGTAGCACTCTCCACCCTGCATTGGCCTCGGCACAGTTTCAGAGCACCCCTCTCTACCCTCAGCCGGTCTTGGAGAGATGCCTTGGCTCCATGGCTCCTAGTCTCAGGACATGTGGTCATTCACTGGTTTAAGAGGTGGTCCGACCAGCACCCACATGCTCAAAGGTGAGGACTGAAAGTTTTCCTGCTGGTCCAGGAAAACATGGTAAGTAGAGAAGAAATTAGAAAAGAAGAGAGACAGAGATCATTTGGGCTTGGGGCTTTGTTTTGTTTTTGTTTCTGAACAGTGGACTTTTTTTTTTTTCCAAAGAATTCTTGAATGGGACTCCAGTTTATAAGATGATTTAAAAAAATAAAACAAAACAAAAAGAAATTCTCTGACAGAAGAAGGAGCCCTGGGGGCTGAGCTAGCCCCCTCACCCCACACACACTGAGCCAGGCCCTTTGCCCAGCGGCTCTGAGGTTCTTGGAACACACTTGAGAAACAGTCATTTAGTCCCCGCCCTGACAATGCTGGAAGATACAGAAGAATGAGAGCTTGCACTGTCGGGTCAGACTCCCCTGGTCCGAGCCCGGCCACACTGCCTATTAGTTGTGTGATTTGGAACAAGTTATTTCAATTCTCTGAGCCTCTGATTCACCATCTGTAAAATGGGGGCTAGTAAGTACAGAATGGCTGTGAGCGTTGATGCAGAAAAAAATGTCTCAAGCTCAGAGTACTGTGCTCAGCGTTTAGTGTAATCTCAACCAGCAAGTATTGTTTCTGTTTGTTGTCAAACATTTGGATTTTTCAAGATGAGCTGGAAATTTGGATTAAAAAAAAAAAGATTTTTAATTTATTTATTTGAGAGAGAGAGAGAGACAAAGTGCCCACTTAGTGTGGGGAGAGGCAGACAGAGAGGGAGGAGCAGGCTCCCTGCTGAGCCCAAGGCAGCCGCTTGACTGACTGAACCACACTGGCACCCTGACATTTGGATTTTTAGAGACAGGCTAGCAATTTGATCTTTTTGTGAGATTCTCGCAACTTGTTAATGTTGGCAAGTAATTGATTTTTTAAAAAAATTGGTCTGAGTTAAATAAGATGCCCTCCAGCGCTCAGTTTGGGGCCACTGGAGTGAACAGTTAACACACGGTTATGCGCGGCATGTACCATGTGTGATGAAGCATGTACGAGGGGGAAGGGCAGGAGGCTGCCCCTGGGGGGAGGAAGAGGCCCAGAGCTGTGTGTGTGTCCATGGGCAGGGGGTTGTATGGTTGGTAGAGATTGGGCCCTGTTATCCTGCTGTGGGGTGGATGGATGTTTCTGGGCGTGGCGGGAACATTCTCTTCCCTGGCCTGCTGAGATGGGAGGAGGATTCACAAAGAAAGAGCTGATCCTAGCACTTCGATGTTGCACTCAACTCAGGAGTTTCTACTGACCCAGCCTTTACTTGAAATATGATTGTCTTGTTCATCATGGATTATTTTGCATTAACTTTAAGTTTTTAAGATACTGCATTAAAATATATACCCATGTCAATTACTGAGTTTTGGGGCATCCCTTCAAACTTTGTGCCCAAGGCTAGCACCTCACTCTCGTCACCCGGCCCAGTCATGATTTAGTGGGCTATCTGTGTACCAGGCTGTCTGTCTGAGGCCAGTGCTCGGAGCAGGTGGACGCTGGGGAATGCAGAGCGGTTCCGGTCGTAGCCAAAGCAAACAGTCTCTAAGAAACAAAGCTACTGGAGAAGAGGAGGGGAGGAGCAACACATTCCACAGGCAAACAGGAACTGTTTCCAGAAGATTTATTCTTTTGGATTCTTGGCATTTCTTCTTTCTCCAGTTCTTCGGTAAGGAAACGCATGGACTGATTTCCAGGGGATCAACTGTGACTTGCGCCTCCCCAAGCTTGCAAACAGCCTTCCCCTTTGTTCCATTATGAAAGGTACAGAGATTCCATTCAGAGGAGCTCAGCTGTTCAAGGAGAAAAGTATTTCCCCTGAAGCATCTCTCCTCCAAGGCTTCTATGAAATCCCAGCACTGGATCTGGAACTGCCTGCGGGGCCCAGCCCTGGGGCTTCTGGATCAGGGCAAGATCTCAGGTAGCTGGGTCTGTCTGGGAAGCCACAGGCCTGCGAGCCCTGTCTTAGTGTAGCTGGACCTTTGTCTGTCCAGGGTAGGCAGAGCCACTAGCGGCCCTGTCCCCTCGTGGGGCCGGTGGCTGCTGGAACCCTTCATCCACTCCCAGGAATCCCACCTGCCTGGACCTGAAGGACAAGGCCTGGGAGTTGGGCGGAATCAGTAGAAATTCTAGATGAGTTCAACTGTTTCAGACAAAGGGAAAAAGAGACCAAGAGACTGAACTTCGTCCCTTCCACCCAACTTAAGAAATCAAACACTACGGATATGAATCAAAGCCCCCTTACACAACTTTAAATGTCCGCCCTTGGGAGAATGGATATAGAAATGCCAGGCATGTTTGAGAATATTCTCCAGCACGTAAAGCAAGTGAATCAGAGCTGTGTGTGTCATCACAGATAAATCTTAAATACATTGTTGCCCTTGATTCTTTCTATGGTTGTTTCCTGGGAAACTGGAACTGACTTGCTCTAAGAGAGCACTCAACTCAGGACAGGACCAGAGTGTCCCCACTTTCTTCTCTTCCTTTTCTTCCTCCTTCCTTTCCTGTGTTTCCTCCCTCCCCCCTACCCCCCTGATTCTCTTCTCTTGCCTCCTCCAATCTTGGGTTATATTCTTTCTGCCTCTCCTGCTTCTCTCCTCCTTTTCTTTTCTTTTCTCTTAATGGGAGAAGCCTGGGGGAGGGGTGTGGGAATGCAGGGAGGTGTGTGTGTGTGTGTGTGTGTGTGTGTAAGTGGTTAACACCCAGCTTGGACCAGAGGTGCTGTTCACACACAACTTCATGTCAATTCTTTATTATCTCCATTTTAAGACTGGTAAACTTAGGCACAGAGAGCTTGGAAAATGGGCCAAAGCTCTATAGTTAAAAATAGCTAAACTGAGACATGAAGTTGAGTCAGAATCTAGAATCTGCCTCTTCCCACCTCCCAACACACAGCCCGGGGCACAGCCTTTTCCTCCCTCCTGGCTTTTCTCTCTTCCTTCACCAAAAATGTCCCATCTTGCCTACTACTGCAATTACCAGTCTTGTTGCTATGCCTTCTGTTATACATCTCGAGAACACCGTAGGTTAGGGTTTATCAAATGCTCTCGTGAACAAGATTTTCTTTGGTCCTAAAACCCCCCTGCGAGGAAGGTGTGGCCAACACTAAGACCACTCTGTAAGTAAGAATCAAAACTCAGAGAGGCTGGGGCCATGCTGAGGGCCATGTAGCCGTGGGCTGCTTTTCTGTCCCTGAGTCTGAGCCCTGGCTCCTTCAGTCTCTCTGCTTCACTGAGACCCTCTAAAGCCAGGAGACCGCTTGAAGTCAAGTGCTGGTCATTGGAGACACACAGTTTGTGTGAAACAAGACCCTGTCTTTAAATTTTGGTATTTTGTCCATCAGGGATTTGGGGGGCATTAATTTTGAGTTTTTGAACTATTGCATCAAGGTATCATTTATATGATTTATGTGATTGCTGGGGTTATTCGGTGCCTTTAAGTTTTGCACTGGAGGTGATGCCTCACTCTCCTCACCCTCATCCCAGCCCTGTCCTTAATTGGTTCCAGAACTGCGCTGTGTCTGTTTTTAATGAGAGAAGCATGTGCCAGCTGGTTTTATAACAGTGCCGCCTGTCTGCCTTCTCTGACCCTTCTCCATTAGTTTGGTTTAGTTTCACTTGCCCAAGTCCTCTTCTGGGAATCCTGTCTGATCAGAGTGATTCCATGGAAGCCAGTGAGGACCTTAGCCCTCGCTGCAGGACAGTGATATCTCAGCAGGAAGAGGCCTGCTTTCTTTCACAGGGCCCTTGCTGTCAGTAGATGCCCAGTGCTTTGAGCTAGATAGAATAATGAAGTCTTTTTCTGGGAAGGGACTATTTGGGAATAAACTTCATGGGTACCTCCTCCCATACCCACCAGCCCCCAATCCCGGCTGTTAGCCGTTAGGGAAATAGAAGGAACAGCTTGATCAGGGTTTTTCCTAGAAAAACCCTTCGATGGGCCCATTATGGAAAACGGAGCTGTTTCTGTTTTCTTTGATTAATCACAGCATCCTGTTTCCCAAAGCAAATGTGGCCTTGGGTCTTCCAACATACACAGCCACAAAGGAGGGACAGTGGCTCCCTAGAAGTTGACAAGGACTCCAAGACTGGGGTGGGGTGAGACGTGTAGCCCTGTCCTCAAGGACTTGGCTCTTTGAGGAAGCTCAGGTTACCCATTTTCTTTGTGTTTTTCTGCCAGTGCGAACAGGAGAAATATTAGCCTTTAAAGATTTCTTTATAGTTCCTTGAAAGCTGGTGTGATGAAGTCAGCCAGAGAATTATATAACAGTAAAGCTCATTTAAAGCAACAGCATCTTTCTAGAAGGATGTGGTGTTTCATTCATCAGTTTTTGTCACTAATTAGAAAGAAAAAGATACTAATTTTGTGGGGAAAAAAATAGAGGGGGAGCCCACCACACACTCCTCTCCCTTCCTTTCTGCTCTTTCACTGAAGGGATACAATTGCTCAGGTGTTGATTAAAACAGAAAATAGAAATCCACCTTCAAGGAAGACAAAAGGAAATCATTTCATTAACCTCAGGCAGCCATAGCATTCTTAGTCTTGTTTGAACTCAGAAGGGAAAAAAAGAGAAAAGCTTTCTAAAGCACTTGTTTGTTTTAATTTGAGAGTTTGGGGAATTTTCTAAGTATTCAACTCTTTTCTCCTTTGGAAGGGAGCCCCGCCCTTGGCAGCAGGGAAGGATCCCACCATTGGTATTGGGTTGCTCCGCTGTTGTATGTGGTACCTTCAACCTCTTAGAGGGCAAGAGGGGGCATTACCATAGCTGATCGCCACACTCCCTGCATTTGCTTTTGTTTTTCTTCCCATTTTAGAGTCAAAGAAACTGAGGCCCAAGGATTCTGTGACTTGCCAGGCATCACACAGCTCAGTTGGAGACCAGATTTTGAGATTCTGTCTCTGTCTCTGTCGTCACTGGCGTCACACACCCTACCCTCCCAAGAACCCTCCCCCCGCCCCCGTCTCCTTTCCTGTGTAGTGAGGTGACTTGGCCTTCCAGGGGACACCGGGCAAGGTCTGCAGGTATTTTTGGTTGTCCCAGCTGGGGGAGGGAGGACAGGTGGAGGTACTCCTGGCTCCTAGTGGATGGAGGCCAAGTGTGCATCCTGGAATGCTCGGAAGGTTCCGGCAAAGAAGCATCCGGCCCCACACAGCCGGGCAGTGCTGAGGCCCGGAAGCTGGGGTCCACTGTGGGCTCGGCCGCAGACGGAGCTTCCAGCACCCCGGACTTGCCTGGGCATCCTCTGCTCCGACACAGTCTTGGCCTCCCCCCTGGGGCTGCCATAAGAGTTAAAGCCGCGTCCCCCCCCCCCCCCCCCCCCCCCCGTGCCCTTTGGCGGTGGCCAAGAGTCCCCCTCCGGAGCTGATGGGGTTTCTAATTTCTAGTCGCAGGGCGTCTGGCTGCATTTCGCAGCAGGCCGGCTGGCAGCCACCGTGCCCGGGGCGCTAGCAGCTCGTGGTACTCGGAGGCCTGGGGCTCCGGGCACCTGGGAACAGGCCGGGCGGAGGGGGCGCGGAACACGCGCTCTCCCCTTTCGACCCAGCCGGCAGCGGCAGCCCCTGCCAGAAGATGGCCTATTGAACATTTCCAGGAATAGCACTGCCAAGCCTGTCAACTGCTTTCTTGGAAATTCACTCAATCAGGATGGCCGGCCTCCAGCCGGGAGAGCACAAAGCCCGGCCTGGAGCTCGGAGCACGGAGCTCGGAACCGGCAACTCCCGGCTGCAGGCAGGCCGCCCTGGCCCCTTGGGGAAGGGGGAGCCGTGCTCGCTGGCCTCTGGAACCCGGCAGCTTCTGGAGTCGTCTGTAGCCTTTCTCCTTCTCAGTGGCGAGGGGAGAGGTCACAGGTCTCCGAAGGCCCGCCCTGCCAGCCTCCGGTGACTCCGTGACCTTCACATGCCTGCTGTGTTTGTTCAGACCCCAGCAGGCAGGAGGGCCCAAGGGCTGGGAGGGGGTTATGAATGGTCAGAGGGGACCCACCGCAGCTTCTGGGGGAGCTGCGGCCCTCACCCCTCCTGTCAGCCTCGCTCCCAAACGGAGCCAAAGGATCCTCAGAAAGGGAGAGGATTTTTCTGCCTACCCCTCCCAGCACTGTCCCCTAGTCACTCTGAAGATGCGGCAGATAAGAGGCAAAGATGGCACGTGGAAAGAAAACTCCTGTGGTTCACGCTCTCCCCCTCCCTTACTGCAGAAGTAACTTTTTCCCGTAACAGAGGCCTGACATGCCTACTGAAGTTTGACAATCCACCTCCTAGCCCAGCTCTCAGACTTACAGCCTTTTCCAACTTTTGGGGTGGCCCAGCAGCTGGCAGGGCTGGGGGATGCCCCAAGAAAGTCCACAGCCATGAGAAGAGCGGCTTGAAGATGTCAGCAGCATATAAAAGCAGGAGACCAAAACCTCTCTCTTGTTTGGGGGGCTCAGACGATATTGGTTACTCGCCTTTTTTGAATTATGAGAGAGTTACAAAGCTTATCATGGAGCAGGTATGGAACATTTGTTTTATTTCCAAGAACCACTGGCTCACAGGACCACTGCTATTTTAGGAACACACTGGGCTTCAGTTAGTTGGGGGTAGGGTGCCAGATAGGATTTCAGATGTCCAGATAAATTTAACTTTCAGGAAGATAACAATTTTTTTTTGGAATAAATATGCCCCAAATATTATTAACTGTTTATCTGCAGTTAAAATTGACCTGGGCATCATGTGTTTTTATTTATTCAACATGACCATTCTATTTGGGGGTACACTGACGTAGTTGTTGAGTTAATAGCAGGGAACATTCAACACAAGGGAAAAACCATACCAGTTGGGGGTGGGGGTGGGAAGGGAAGGGGGAGGGTAGTAAAGAAGAAGGAAGGAGAAAGATCGGAAAAAAGGGAAATATACATTGTGAAGGAGGGAAAGATCGAAGTGAAAGAGAAACAGGAAGTGCTGAAGAGACAGAAAGACGGTAACATTTCTGAAGGGCCTAACATGTTTGATGAATTATGATTGTTCCACACAGACAAATGATTGTCATTTCCCTGGGAAATACTGCTTTTTTGGCTGCCTGTTTCTCCTGGATCTTCTGCTGCTTTGCTCGATCAGGTAAAACCAACTGTGGCCACTCAGGAGAAACAGGTCTCTAAGCTGGGGTGGCAGCAGCTGGGCCAATATTACCATGGGGTCAGGTTGACATCAAACCTGAGGCTGTATCCTACCCCCAGACCCAGCCCCCCAACACCGACACCCACAGCCACGTTGTTGTCCTTAGTGGAGTGGGGATTTTGAAATAGGTCTTCCCATGAACTCCAGTGGGGAGCAGAAGACCCTGACCAAATGTTCCACCTTATTATGACCCTATTCCAGACACATGCTCAGGCTGTGTCCATGCGGAACGTTATCATTACAACAATAGCGAACATTTACTGAGTATTTACTCTGGGCCAGGTGGGTGGGAATTGGGGGTATACATTATCCCAATATATCCCTTATATACATTATCATATACATAAGTATATATACATAAGTATATCCCTTATATACATTATCCCACCTGACCCACCCTGATGTAGGTATTATTATAAATATATGTATATTTTTACTCTTTTCCTAATTTAAGGGAAATCATGACTGCCCAAAGTTAAGCTGTTGTCTCAAAGTCAGTTGGTGCGTGTTGGGGCTGAGATTTGCCTCAAGTCTGCTTGACTCCCAGCTCACAATTCATCCCTGCCCCTATGGTCAGACTGAGGGTTCAAATCCCAGCTCCATTATTCACTGGCTGTGTGGCTTTGGGCAAGTTACTTAATCTCTCTGTGCGTCTGTTTCATCGTCTATAAAACGGGGATAAAATGGTACCTATCTCAGTGAGCTGCTCTGAAGATTTAAGGAGTTAGAACATGTCGGGCACTTCGAACCTGGCACTTGACTCCCCTGACTGCATCCAATCCTTCAACAATTCTATGAAGTAGCTAATGCTATTATCCTTCTTTACCTATGAGGAAGCTGAGGCCCAGAGGGGCTAATTAGCCTGTTCAAGGTAAGTGGGAGAGCTGAGTTTCCAAACGCAGACAGACTCATTCATAGCCCGTACCTGTCGATTCTGCCTCCTATCTGTTTACCTTTATGTATTCATCTCGTAGTTTCTGCGTTTTACCATCGGGGCGTTATGTGAGTAGCATTTTCGCATACTTAATAGCTGTGAACAAGGTACGGGATCTTCCTTACAACTACCGAATACTCATCCTTCATAATAGAATTACTCAGAAGATTAATTTTTTCTGAGTTTGCTCCCGATCACTGGTTGTTGGTCATGACTCTAGTAGTAAGGCCAGGCAGGCTAGGCGAGGCTGAGGTGTGGTAACAACTAAGCCCTGAAATCTCAATTATTTATCCCAGCAAAGGTTTATTTTTCCCTTATGGAAAGTCTAAGGATACTTCATGTGGCTGAAGTAGACAGTGGTAGAAGACAAGATCTGGAAGGGGTCGCCAGTGGGACCTATAGAACCTTGAGGGCCTTAGTGACCTGTGAAAGGATTTGGCTTTTACTCCTGCTTTCAAAGCTCCATTGCCTCCTTATAGCCTTCAGGACTCGGTCCTGCCTCCTTGCATACTCCCAGCCCACACACACTGTGCTCCTCTCAGTCCCCGACAGTGGTGGTTCTCAAACCTGGGGGTGCATCAGGATTCCCCCGGGGGCTTAAAATCAGATTGCTGTGGTCCAGCCACAGTCTTTGTGCCGGGGCTTAAGACACTGCAAATCTAACAGGATCCCAGGTGACAGTGATGCTGCTGGTACTGGGGCCACACTCCAGTCTGGTGCCACAAGCTCCCTCTCACTTTTGGGCCTTTCCGCTTCCCCAGGAAAGCGGGATGCCTGGATGCCTGGACAGCGCTGACCGCATCCTTTTTTGAGGCCCAGTGCAGAATGAAAATACAGGCCCCTTGTCTCAAAAGTAGGAAAGAAAGGACAAAAGTAAGATATAAAGCTTTTCTTTTAAAAATACTTAATTTTTCATAAAATATATGACAACAGAATATGTTTTGGCCATATATGACTAACAATATGGCCAAAACATATTTTGATGTCATAATTTTTTATAATATAATAAATAATATGGATTGATATGATATCAAGATTTTTCTGGTTTGCTTTCCTACATATTCATCCATTAGGTTGTAAACATTTTTACTTTCAGCAGCTTCATTTTCAGTTCACCAATGAAAAGTGATGTTAGTGGCCGTTGGTAAATGCAAGGTCACAAACACGTTTTGATAAATTTAATTTTGACAGTTGAAATCAGATCTACAGAGGCGACTATGACCGGGGCAGCATATTTTATAGGCTGTGACAACCCTGGGGTACATTTTTCATAAATTACTTTGAAATATGAGTTTTAGTACCTCTGGAGGTGGTGATGCTGTGGAACCGTTTTTCTAAAAAGAGTTAACTCTTCATACAAATCACTTTTATGTTCCGAATTTAATATGTGAATTTATATTATTTATAAATAATAAGTTATTTATAATATTATAAATATAATAAGTAATACTAGTCAAGTAGTATTTATATTATTGAACTCATGTTAATTATGATTTTTGCAAACAAAATTAATATTTTTTTAATATTTTATTTATTCATTTGACAGATAGAGATCACAAGTAGGCAGAGAGAGGCCAGCAGAGAGAGAGGAGGAAGCAGGCTCCCTGCTGAGCAGAGAGCCCGATGCGGGGCTCGATCCCAGGACCCTGGGATCATGACCTGAGCCGAAGGCAGAGGCTTTAACCCACTGAGCCACCCAGGCACCCCCAAAATTAATATTTTAATATTGCCACTTCCTCTGACGATTCCTGCAGTTTGTGGAGGATATACAAAAAACCAAAAGCAGCTTCATGATGTTTATATAATTCAAAATGCTCCCTTATGCATTCTATCACAGGATTTTAAATCCAAGGAAAATTAAGACTGTCTTCCTTGTTATTGTTGGTTTATCTGAGACTTTCTATGAAGACAGTACTCTATTATTCTGTTGACTAGGACCATCTTTATTTTTTAAATTTTTATTTTTTAAAGAGTTTATTTATTTATTTGACAAATAAATAAATAAAAGAGAGGAAGGCAGAGAGAACGGAGGAAGCAGGCTCCCCGTTGAGCACAGAGCCCGATGTGGGACTTGATCCCAGGACCCTGAGATCATGACCTGAGCAGAAGGCAGAGGCTTAATCCACTGAGCCACCCAGGAGCTCCGACTAGGACCATCTCTAAAATTAATTTCCATATCCCGGCCCATGGATATTTGGTCTGCAATGCCCAAGTCTTTTCAAAACTATAAATTCTAAATTCTTTGAGCAATGTTAATAACTCCTGGATATCCGTTATATTATAACGTCATTGCAAACACTTATTCTGTAATACTTTGCTGACAGACTTGCCTACCTGGGTGCCAGGAGACCCTTAATATTTGCAGGTGCTCCAGGGACCAGCTCTGGGGACAGACACGCAAGCCGGTTTTCCGGGATCATCCCAGGGCGGCCCCTCCCCGAGGGCCGCCACTGCTGCCGCCACCTGTGGCATCGGCTACTGCGGCTACTGCTCGGTTGCCATCAACCCCCAGGGCTCCTGCCAGCCGCAGGTTTGCCCATGGGCACCTGACCGCCAGGCCGGCCGCTGGCACTGCCCACTGGCGTGCGTGCAGGCTTGGGTCGGCCCACGGGTCCACTAACGCCTGGCATAGTGCCTCTCCATACTTGCTTACTCTCCCGTGTCCCTTCTGACTTCACGAGTTCCAAAATAAAATGATCAAGAATTTCCGGACTATGACGAGAGCATTAAACCCACCTAGTGTCCCTTCTGAGTGGGCCCCCGGAGCCCGTCCTGGTCCTGGATGGAGTGACGTCTGCCAGCTTTGCCCATGGAGCATATTGTACTATGTAATTCTCTGACAACGTGGCATCGTACATTATTTGGTGTCAGTTTTTCCCCCTAGGCAGGGTCAGCAAACCAAATCCAGCCTGCTGCCTGATTTTGTGATCTAGATTTACTGCAACCCAGAGCACCCACTTGTTTCTCTCCTGCCTGTGGCTGCTTTTCTTTTTTCTTTTTCTTTTTTTGAGTTAGGTTTTTCTTTTCTTTCTTTCTTTTTTTTCTCATTATGTTCAGTTAGCCAGGATACGGTGCATCATAAGTTCTTGCAGAAGTGTTCAACGATTCATTAGCTGCTTATAACACCCAGTGCTCATCACCACACGTGCCCCCCCTTAGTGTCCAGCTTGCGGTTACCCCATCCCCCACCCCCCTCCCTGCTGTAGCCTTCAGTTTGGTTCTGGGAGTCCAGAGTCTCTCATGGTTCCTCTCCCTCTCTGATTTCTTCCCCTTCAGTTTTCCCTCCTTTGCCCTGATTTTCTGTTACAATGCCTGAGTTGAGTCCTGCGACAAGGAATGTTTGGCCCACAAAGCCTGAAACATTTGCTCTAGGGTCCTCTAGGGGGTGTTGCTGATGCCTGCACTATGCTGTAACATTTCTGAAGGCAGGCATCATGTCTGTCTAGAACAGTGCCTGGCCTACAGAAGAAGCGCAGCCGACATTTGTTGAAAACAAGCAAACAATATGAATACATGAAGAGCATAGTATTTTTAAATGAATTTAGTTTATCTTTAAAAATCATGTAAATTTTATTTGACTTGTTTTTTGGTTGTTTTTATATAAAAATTATATTTAAAATTACCTACCATACTGTGAAACGGACTCTCCAAGGACACTGTGTGGTGTTTGTCTTGTGGCTTGGCGTACCCCCTGAGGCCCTGCGACACACCTCAGTCTGAAGGAGCACACGCACTGAATATCACTCATCACTTAGCAAATATTTATCAAGCAAAGCACAGGGTTAGGCAATATGACAAGAGTAACACTAATTCACACTTGTGTCTTCCCAGTAGACCTATAGAGCCTACAGACCAAAGGAGAAAAGACCAGCGAACCTGTTCTGCACAAATGCAAATAGGTAACTATTTGATAAAAAAATGTTAAGTACAGAAGGACATTTCTGGATCAAATGCTTTGGGTTTTCAGAGTCAGGACACATTCCTTTTTTTTTTTCCTTCACCCAAAATTATGTTTATTAACATTATTTACATAGATTTTTCTTTTGTCTTAAAAGTTAATGAAACATATTATTATAACATTGCTCTACACATTGATTTTTCACTTAGTAAAATACCTTAACCTTTCCCTACTAATATATATAAAGCTAAAATATTATTTACTTTTTAATGGAGTCATAATATTCCATAAAATATAACAGATCATAAGTATAGCCACTTACTATATATGGAATACATTGTATATAACCATAAGCATTTACATCCTCTAATGTACTTTTAATATTCCTTTAATAACAATCACTTAGGTTTTTACCCTATGTTTTTCTTCTACAAGCATTGCCCATACAAAACATCCTTGTCCATACATCTTTGTGCATACGTGTGATTATTATTGTTTCACAGATTTCTAGATTTGGAATTCTGATTTAAGGCATGTGGGCACTTAAAGTTTCGCAGACTAGTATCTACTTTCCCTCCTCAAAATCTACACCAGTTTATACTCCCCCCCCCTTTTTTTTTTTGAGAGAGAGACAGAGAGGGAAAAGGAGCAGGGAGAGAATCATAAGCAGGCTCCATGCCCACTGCAGAACCAGAGGTGGGGCTGGACCCAGGGCTGGATGTGGGGCTCCATCCCACAGCCCTGGGATCATGACCCGAGCCGAAATCAGGAGTGGTCCCACTTAACCAATTAAGCCACCCAGGTGTCCCAACACTTTCTTTAACAAAGTATGTGAGTACTTTTAGGACACATTCCTTTTTGCTGTGAAATCAGGAGAGGTCCCCTGCCAGCCATTCTGTTTGGTCTCAGATCCAATCCCTGTCCTGTGCTTTGCTCAGCCCCGCAAGAAGCTGACACCTGCAAACTACATTTCTCTGGCTGCCCTGCCGACCGGCTGCAGCTGGAGTCAGCAAGTGGGGGGCCATAGGGAAAGATGGGAGGCTGGAAGAAAGGAGGATCCAGGATATTTCTCTCCTCTCTCTCAGCCTCTTCTCTACCTGTCCAATGGAAAAATACAATAGTATGTTTTCACAGGTTTGTTTGTTTTTTAATGAGAATTAAATGAGCTAAGCCATGCAAAATATTTAGCCCAGGAGCTATAAATGTTTTATACCCAGTAAGTATGTATATAACAAGCTTTCAAAGAATAGAGCTACTATTGCTTTTAGCCTTAATAAGGGAAGTGAGATAGAGTGCGGTGATCTGTTAGTAATGTCTGCTAAGAGTGCGGTGGGGAGAGCAATCCTATGTGAGAGGATTATTTACCAACCCTGAGATTTTGGAGCTGTGTCGTGGAGATAGATTTGTTAGGTCTGGCAAATGTGACAGACTCTACATACTGGAGACAGACTAAGGTATTGGGAAAAACCTAAGAATTGGAATAGTGATATCAAAAGTAGGCAACCCATGAGAAAGAATAGGTCTGGGAAGCAAGATTATGGATTCATTTTTAGACAAGAGTGTTGGGCTTTTTCCACTTACAAACAAACAAACAAACAAACAAAACCAGAAGAACCACAAACCGATGATACACTTGAGGATACCTCAGGAGATGTGCTTTTTTTGAAAGAGATATACTTACATGCAGTGAGTTCACAAAGAAAACCATCTCAAAAGTGACATATTCAGGCCTCGTGGAAAATTGGAAAACCATTCAGGAAACTATACCAACTCCAGTTACTGGAGTGTGGTCTCCTCTGAAGAGGAAAAACCATTGTTCTGTACTTCACAATTCTTCCCTGTTTAGGACACCCTCTGTTTCTGCTTTCCTCTCTTTCCTATTTTCTTCTTCCTGCCTGTCTTTCTGCTTATTTCTCTGGCTATTGCATTCGTGCTTTCCAGCGGGGCCACATGCTCAGCCCAGGCTGCCTCACCATCTCCTCTTTAAGTCTAGCCCACATGGGATGTCTTTGAGCAAGCAGTTGTGGCTGGCACGGTGGTCCCCCAGTGAGAGTGTGAAGACCCAGGTGACTCAGACATTGCTGTGTAACCAGTTTCATGGCCAGTCTGGTGTTGACATGGTGAGTGAGTTGGAGATATCACTGAGATCTAGGTGAAGCTACAAAGTAAGATTGGGTCTTGGTGGAGAGCATCGAGGATATTTAATTACACCTGCTATTCTATATCTCATATGAATTTGATCATTCCAGGTCAAAATCTCACTAAGGTTTAGGGCAAAGACACCAGAAATTATTTATGAAAAAGACAGTTGTTTTAATGGAACCAGGAAGTTAGACAATGTGTGGCTGGAGGGATTTTCTTCCTGCCTTTATAGGGACTTGACTGATTTCTTAGAGAAACAACTTAGAAATCAGTTTGGAAGGGTGAGTGTGATGAAGTTAGGGTTTTCTTACTGCCTTGAGAGCTCGAGAAAACAAACAACCCAACCCTCTGTGATTCTTCCCAGAACTCTTCAAATCCAAGATATCCATCTTCACATTGGAACACGATGGACTCAGAGCTTGCAACACACATATTCCAAGGATAAGCTGGTACAAACTCTTTTATATGTGTTGCTTTAAAAAGAAAGAGAAGTTTAAAAAAAAAAGAGGTAAAAGAGAAAGAGAAGAGCAAAAAGTTGAAAGAAAAAACTTAATGTTTCATAAATCTATTACTGATGAAGACCAAGGGAGCTGTGAGGGGCTAGGGGGCTGCTTGCTCTTAAAATCCCAGGTGAGGGCAAACAGGAACTCTATGGAGCAACACCGGAGAGGAAGTATATATTTTCATCCTCAAGGGAGAAGCACCCCAACATGAAAAGTCTTTTCTTAAAACAAAAATAATAAATGTCACAGACACAATTGAAGAAGTAGAAAATTTTAAATGAAAGAAAAATGGCCAGCATCCTATCATCTCACCATACTCCATTATTATGTAAGTGGTTTTTTATCATCGCTATTCATGGGCATAAGTAATTTTTATGTCATTGTCATCTTGATGTCATTGTCATCTTTATGTCATTGAGGCTCTTGGGCTCACCTCACGGAACTTCTGGGCCTGAATGCTGAATTGCACATGCAATCTACATGACTCGACAAGCTACTTATAAACTCTGCGGCCTCGGTTTCCTCATCTGAGCAGTAAGGATGAGAATGGTAGCTACTTGAGGATTAAACGAGATACCTACAGAGCGGCTGGTTCAAGGGCTGGCACACGGTCACTTGTAACCCCTACGACTATTCATCATGAATGTGAATCAGCTGTCATTCCAGGTTAGCTGGGGCAGGGTTGTTTAGCAGGTGAAGTCTGCATTTGCCTCCCCATTTTCTTCTCTCTCCCACAGTGATGTGATTCTGAGTCCTCTTCCTCTAGCTGCCTCAGCCCCAACCCAATCCAAGATGGAAGCATAACACAGGTTGTTAAGTGAGCACCCAGTAGGTGCTAGAAGGACGCATATGAAGACTTGGGAAAACACAGCAATGATGCCAGCTGGTCCCACAGAGAAGTTGTTGTGCTCCAGTGCACGCCACATGCTTCATGGGCATAAGCCGAACCAGCACCCAGAAGGGGGGCCATGATGAGAAATGTGTTTCAGGGCGCCTGGGTGGCTCAGTGGGTTAAGCCTCTGCCTCCAGCTCAGATCATGATCTCAAGGTCCTGGGATCGAGCCCCGTATTGGGTTCTCTGCTCAGCAGGGAGCCTGCTTCCCTCTCTCTCTGCCTGCCTCTCTGCCTACTGGTCATCTCTCTGTCAAATAAATAAATAAAATCTTAAAAAAAAAAAAAAAAAGAAGAGATGTGTTTCTCAGGAAGGTTGGGCTGAAGTGTGTCCCCAGAATCATACGTTGAAGCCCTAACCCCCAGTCCCTCAGAATGTGACTGTATTTGTAGATAGGGCCTAAAGAGAGGTGATTAAGTTAAAATTAGGGTGGGCTCTAATCCAATCTGAGAGGTGAGCGGTAAGAGGAAATTTGAATCAGAGATGGATGCACCCAAGGGAAGGTGGTATGAGGACACAGCCAGAAGGTGGCTACCTCCAACCGAAGGAGAGAGGCCTCAGAGGAAACCAGAGGACGCCTTGATCTTGGACTTCCAGCCTCCAGAACTGTGAAGAAATCAGTATCTGTTTTAGCCGCCAGGTCTGTGGTATTTTGCTGTGGCAGCCCCAGCAGACATATATAGTTACATAACTTTTAAGAGCTTCGGGGGTTGCTCAGCCTCGAAAAGGAAGGAAATTCTGACCCATGCAACAACACAGATGAACCTTGAGGACATGACACTAAGCCGTCATAAAAGGACAAATACTCCGTGATTCCATTCAGATGTGGTATGTCAAATAATCAAATTCACAGAAACAGAAGAAAAATGGTAGCAGCCAGGGGCTGGGGCAGGGAATAATGGGGAGTTATTATTTAATGGGCCCGGAGTTTCAGTTTTGCAAGATGAAAAGAGTGCTGGTGATTGAGAGTGGTGATGGTTGCCAACAATGTGAATTACTTAATGCCAATTGAAAAAGTAGTTAAAATGGTATATTTTATGACATGTATATTTTACACAATAAAAACTTAATTAGAAATAAAAAGCTTAGGGGGTTCCCGGGCTCCCACTCTTCCTAAAGTTCAGTCTCACCGAAATCTTGGCTAATTGCTGTTGGAGAGATGAAGGGAGGGAGTTGGAGGAGGAATAGGGAGGGGGACAGACAGAACTCAGGGCTAGGAAGGCCAGCTTCCTTTTGCTGCCCCATCAGAAATGTGCCTGCAGACCCAGAAGAAAGCTGTTCCAGCCCTGCCTGCTTTTGAAAGCCAGAGTGACAATGCATGCCCAGAATCTTTGCCCTTGTCAATAATGATAATGGAGGAGAACATGACTTCCAAATGGGAGGCTGAAGTCCCTGAGGTTTTTTTTTTTTTTTTTTTTTTTTTTTTTTTTTTTTTAATGCCTTTTTCCTCTTCTTGTTTCTCAGCATCTTCTGGGCCTGCTCTTTTTTTTTTTTTTTAA
>RCUC01163094.1:0-48477 GCA_003697995.1 Taxidea taxus jeffersonii | reverse complement strand
ATTTTCTACCAAAACTGAGGGACATTTTTAAGCAGCAATTTTGCAGAGGGCATTACATCAACTAATTCATCTGAGTAAAGAAGACTCACACCCTACACCAGTTCTTCTAGATTAATGGCCCTCAAATTTAACATGTAAGAGAATCTCCAGAAGACTTGTTACAACATAGATTTCTGAAATCCATTGCAAGAGTTTCAGATTCAGCAGGTCTGTGGTGGGACCAGAGAAATTTCATTTCTAATAAGTTCCCACGAAATGGCATACTGCTAGATCAGGAATCCCACTTTAAGAACCACTGCTTAAATATAATCTGAAGATTTTTGGGAACCGAATAGTACAGATCCAGAAAAACAATTAATATTATTCATTCAAGGCAAAAAGTCTCTCAAACAAATATAAAACCAATTAATATGCTAAATTATAATCTGTTCCAACTGGTTTTTAATAACCAAAGACCAATGATTAAGATGAGATATGCTTTCCTCCTAGTCAAATAGGTTTAGGAAGAGGTAATGAAACCATCTCTTTCATTAGTCTTAGGACCTTATATCAGTGAAAGGATTTGGTCCATAGAGGTACACATTGTTACTAACCACACTTACTAAGGCTCCTTCTACACATTTTATTTCAGATATTTGTCTATATACTGTCTTAGGTGCAGGGTGTCATACATCTACTCTTTGGTAATAATAAAAAGTGCTTATTTAATTAAAATCAAGGATGGTTTTGTTTGCAAAGATTACGTTACTGAGAGCAAGCGCAAAAGAAGCATGGGCCATGACAATAACAAAGACTTAGTAAGTGAGAGTAATTTGTCTTTTAAGTTCAAGGATAATATGGGTGCAAAAAGAAAGCAAATCATATGAGTTTCAATAGATATATTGATCTCAATATCGCCTCATTTCAACTATATACTCATTATGAAAATACTTTGCCTATATTCACAGCAGTTTAGCATTGTTAAAACAATTAAATGATATTTTCTGCACTTATGCTTACTGTTGAATTTCAATTTCATGATGGACTTGGATAGAAAATAGAGGTAACTCCCATCACACACTTTACCTATAGTTTTATGGGAATGTGAATCTCATTTTATTTTATTAAAGAAGGTCACTCAATACCATTACACTGTATTATTTAGAAAAAGCAACAAAACAACCCCAAATATATAATGATTTAAACGAAACTGAAGTATTTTTCACTTTCTCAATATTCCAGGGTGAGAATTGATCAGTGTTCTTTCTTTCACACAGTAATTTAGGCACCTTTCTTATCTGGGCCCTGCTATCTCCTTGGTTTTACCTCCAGACAGCAAAAGGAAAAAGAGAGAATGCAGGAACCATACCAACTTCTAAAATCCTTGGTCCAGAGGTAACACAGACTTTTTTCAAATTCCACTGCTGAGAACAACTCACATGGCAATATCCAATTACAAGAGAAGCTGGGAAAGTAGTCTAGCCTTGAGGCTGGAAGAAGAATAAAGAGGCTTTTGGTAAAAACTTTTTCAGTTTCTCCCACATATTGTTTGTGAAAGTGATAATGGAAATAAAAGGTTGTAGAAAATAACGCTATGTTTAAATTTTTTGTTATGCATACTTTAAAAAATAGATGGAATGCAATTAATTGAAATTAACTGTCATAAAATTAATATCCAATTTGATCACAAATAGTAAGCATTGTTTATTATGTAGGTTTCATGCTCCTTGTTGTGTTAATGCTACACATGACTCTTCTTACCTGTCTATGAGAGCTGTACTAAGTACATTGTTGCTGACTCTTATGCCTCCATACAAATGTATAAGCACCAATTCTCACAAGATAAATTTTTGTGGAAAGACTACATTAATCAGCCTTTGTCTACGCATTTACATGAGATTGCTGTTAAACGTACCAATTTGAAAAATAGTCACTGAGATTTCAGTTCATAACTAAGTATATCTTAGTGTTGGAGAAGGGAAAAACTGTTATTGCCTGGAGTCAAAATATGACAAGAGAAGACAAGTTCCAGAGAATTTTATTTTGCATCACACAGTGCTGACATCAAATCTAAGAGCAATAAATTAAAATAGTAATGACTTCAGAAATACTTTTCTCTGCTTAAAAGGAAAAGTAACATTTTGTAGGAAAAAATCTTTTATGTTCCTCTTTAGACCACTATGAGGTAAAATATCAAGAGCAAAGAAACATCCTAAATATATTCAGCAGTGGTTTTCACCGAAAGAAGAGATTTTTTTTCTTAAGATTTATTTATTTATTTATTTGACAGAGATCACAAGTAGGCAGAGAGAAACAAGGAAGCAGGCTTCCCACTGAGCAGAGAGCCTGATGTGGGGCTCCATCCCAGGACCCTGAGATCATGACCTGAGCCAAAGGCAGAGGCTTAACCCCCTGAGCCATCCAGGCACCCCTGAGAGAAGAGATTTATTCTAATATAAATCCTCATAATAAAGGTTTTCATTTTTGTTTCTGCTCAAATAAAGGGAGCCTCACTTTACCATTTAAGAATCAAGGAATTTTATACTGGGAATGCTAACCTAACTCCAACCTTTTTTTTTTTTTTTTAATTTAAATTCAATTAGCCAACATATCTATCCATCATTAGTTTCAGACGTAGAATTCAATAATTCATCAGTTGCATATAACACCCAGTGCTCACCTAACTCCAATCTTACAGGTGAGTAAAATGAAACTCATTAGTATTAAGTCCTGGGTTTTCCAACGCAAGCACCTGAAGAAGCTAGGCATGTACTGCTCCACTTGCGATATCTACTTTTTAACTTCTCGTATCAAATATAAATCCTTCAGAATTTGACTCAAACTTACTTCTGATTACCTAACTACCTTGTTTATTGACATCACTGATACCAATTTAATTCTTTGAATCGGTTGGCAACATAAATAAACTGGATGGAGTGAGCCCAGTGATTACTCTGTTCTTTGGGTGAGAAATCCTGGGGAGGCGGCACCTGGGTGGCTCAGTGGGTTAAAGCCTCTGCCTTCAGTTCAGGTCATGATCTCAGGTCCTGGGATCAAGCCCTACATCAGGCTCTCTGCTCAGCAGGGAGCCTGCTTCTCCCCCCCTCTCTCTGCTTGCCTCTCTGCCTACTTGTGATCTCTCTCTCTCTCTGTGTCAAATAAACAAAACTTTAAAAAAAGAAAGAAAGAAATACTTGGGAAATAAATCACCAACATGAAAGCTTTTCCTTAATGTTTCATTCAAAGACATGTGCAAGCAATCTTGGATAGTAAATTAAACAATGAAAATAACTTATATGGGTAATCTTTGTTTTTGGATATAGTTTTAAGATTCATAGAGTAATGAAGAATACAAATGTATGGTTTAGAAAGGCTATGTACAGAAAACAGCATCTTCAATATTAAGTTAATAAGAAAAATTTCAAGAAGTCCTAGAGAGTTGAAGTTTGTATAAAACTCTCTTCAAGGGGCACCTGGGTGGCTCAGTTGGTTAAGCGACTGCCTTTGGCTCATGTCATGATCCTGGAGTCGCAGAATCGAGTCCTACATCGGACTCCCTGAGCGGCAGGGAGTCTGCTTCTCCAGCTGACCTCTCTCATTCTCTCTCTCTCTCTCAAATAAATAAAGTCTTTAAAAAAAAAAACAAACCTCAAAAGCCTTAAAAAAAAACCTCTCTTCAAAATGGCAGTTATATATAATGTCATTAACGGTTTGGCTCTTGCCTCCTGCTCAGTCTGAAATGGGGTGGAATCACATTAGTATATTACGAGTGTGGAGGGGTGAGATGTGGAAGGGAGGTCAAGACCAGCTGGAGAAATGGTGAGTGTTCTAGCATTTGCTAATGAGTAAAAAGATCATTCCAAACCTTAATAACTTAAAACAACAATTATTTTCTTATTTATCATGGTATCACTGGGTCAAGAATTTGGGAAGTTCTTGCCTAGGAAGTTCTCACTTAGAATCTCTCATGTGGTTGAAATGTGACAGTGGCTAGACCTGAAGAGTAGAACCATTAAAGCAGCTGGGGCTGACCTGGGAGATATCTCTTGTTCTCTACTTCTCCCCCACCTGCCACCCCCATTTTGTGGTCTTATGGCTTCTACATGTGGTATCACTAAATGGGATAGTTTGGATTTCCTCACAGCATGGCAGCCTAGGGGCAGTCAGATATCATAGCAGAAGTCAAAGGCAAGTAGTGAAGAAGGCAGAAGCAGAAGGTGCTTCTCTTTTTATGACCTAGCTTTGAAAGTCAAATAGTGTCCCTTCCAACATATTCCATTATCGGATACCAGTCACAAGCCCACTTGATTTCAAGGGAAAGAAATATAGACCCTCACCTCTCAATGGGAGGAGCATCAAAATCACATGGTAAGAAAAATACTATAGAAGCCTTTTTTTTTTTTTTTAGATTTTATTTATTTATTTGACAGAGATCACAACTAGGCAGAGAGGCAGGCAGAGAGAGGAGGAAGCAGGCTCCCTGCTGAGTAGGGCTCCATCCCAAGACCTTGGGATCATGACCTGAGCCGAAGGCAGAGGCTTTAACCCTCTGAGCCACCCAGGCGCCCCTAGAAGCCTTTTTTTAGCAAATACAATCAGCCACACTGGGCTACTTTTGTGACATGTACATTTGCTATTGAAAGTATTCTATTATATTAGATGAATAAGTTTTTAGATTGTAAAATGTAGACAAAGCATCTTAAAGTGTTTTTAAAAATAGATGAGGAACTGGTAAGTAAAATGTTTTTAGACATGGGTGGAATTCATGAGACTTGTTAAATATGAGATAAGTAGTTAGAAAGCAGACCATACTTGTATTAAATATAGAAAGGGACAGAAAGATCAGGGATATCTAATATTTATGAGACACCTGTAAACTATATATTTATAGTATTAAATGTAACTAAGAATAAAGATACAAGAGACTGTAAGTATTCAGGATACAATAGATATACCTGAAAAATTATCATTCACAAAGTACTTATTTGGCTCTCCATTGGTGACTTCAATTACAGCCCTATGTCCTCTGCTTAAGTAATACAAATAAAACCCATGGCTATTCATTAGGCTAACTGGAAAGGTACATCTATCAACCAGGTGTATTTATTCCAACCTCTCTCTTGTAGAACAAGTGTGTATCATTGAGCAGGAGTGTATTTTGCCTGTTGAACTCTAGCTTGAACTTTAAGTCTGGCCTTTGTAACCACGCCATTAGTGTGGAAGCTTGATGTGGCAGAGAGAGAAACAGGACATTTGATTACTGCACATCTTGGGATTCCGATCAAGTGGTCCTTCCACATTGGACCTTATCCCATGTGTGCTATCCTATCCTATGTCTTTCCTTTGCTTCTGTGTGTTTTTAATAAAATTGATAAACTGAGTGATATAAGTATTTTAATTTGTTTTATAAGCTTTCTTATAACATGACCTCTGGGGTAGCATGCTGGTAATGTACTTGGAAGCTACCATTGCATCAAGGTAATGTCCCATGACATTTTTTGTTGGAAAGAGAGGAGGCAAAATTTGTTTTTTTTTATAACCCCAAGTATTTTTCCAGTATTATCTCTTTGGATTGAGCCCCCAATGAAAACAAACAAAAAATAACAACCACAAAAACCCTGATCCTGACCAACCAGCTGTTAGCCAATTAGCTGTTCTCTGGAATCTCTGAAGTCTCACTCAGCCACAGAACCCAAAATTATGCCATAGGGTATATAAGTTGTGGCAGACACCTATCACCAAATGATGCCAAACTGCAAACTGGGTCCAGGTTACATTTATAAAGGGGAACCAAAATATGGACTCCTGGCAAGCTGGAATTATGACCCTTTGATTAATCTTGAAATTATGCAAGAGTGCACTTTAATTCATTTTAGTAATCATTTACCATAGTAAATATTTGTTACAGTATACATCTGTGTTTTATTTTCCCAATCCATTTTAGAGTTTTGGGATTTTAAGATGAGTCTTTAGGTTTCTGATATTATCTATTTGTAAACAAAGTTTTTATTTATAATTCTCTAAGTGTCCATGCCTCATCTAGTAATCAGCTGTATAAGAAGTAAGTCCGGAGTCACACAATGTGATAAGATAGAAATTGGAGGTGATATGGGAACACAGAAAAGAACCATCTAATCTATTTATGGGAGATCAGAGCTGAGGAAGAGAAGGGTTGACTAAGTAGATCATGAATGGATGGTGTGAAAGTGCAATGGCAAATAACCTGAGGCAGTAAACTATAGCTTGCATACGGAACACAGCCAATTTGGCTACTATGTGAAGTTGAGGGAGACTGAGAGAAGAGAATGAAAATTGAAACAGCGACCATGACCACGAAAGAACATGTAAATCTTGCTTAAGAGCTTAAATTTATCCTGAGGGAGTCTAGGAAAGTTTAAAATCAAGGAAAGGGGCCACTTGGGTGGCTCAGTTGGTTAAGAGTCTGACTTGATTTCCGCTCAGGTCAGCCCCGCGTGGGCTCCCTGCTGGGCATGGAGAGTGCTGCGGATTCTTTCTCTTCCTCTTCCTCTGTTCCTACCCCACACCGCTTGTGCTCATGTGCACTCTACCTCTCAAAAAAAAAACAAGAAAAGGTAGAACATATTTTGGAAGGAACAGGATAAAAAATTGGGAAGGAAGAAAGAAAGATATTTTAGGGTAAAATACGAGGATTAAATTACTCTTCAGTGAGATATGAAACAGAAGAATATTTAGGTTAAAATAAAATGAATTTTGTTTTGATCATGTTGACATTTATTGTCTGACTGTGAGCCATCCTATTAGAGATACTCAAAATACATTGGAAGGGCTAATCTATCAAATGAGAAATCTGGACTGATGATAAATATTTGGAAATCATTAGTGGTATTTGAAACCATGGAAGTGAACAACATTGATGATGAAAAGTGTACAATTAGATAAAATGAGGGCTGAATTGCAGAATCTCAGTGAATGCTAATATTTACAAAATGGTTCTAACAAGAAATAGGCATACAAGAGGGAGAAATTAGGAGGGTATATGTCATGGACACAAGTTAAAAAAAAAAAAAAAAAGAACATTGCAAGAAACAGGGAATAGTGACCAGTGTTAGATACTCCTGAAAAATCAAGTAAGATTGAAAAATGGAAAACGGGGGTGCCTGGGTGGCTCAGTGGGTTAGGGCCTCTGCCTTCAGCTCAGGTCATGATCTCAGGGTCCTGGGATCAAGCCCCGCATCAGGCTCTCTCCTAAACAGGGGGTCTCCTTCCTCCTCTCTTTCTGCCTGCCTCTCTGCCTGCTTGTGATCGCTGTCTCTGTCAAATAAATAAATAAAATCTTTAAAAAAAAAAAAAAGGAAAATGGCCTGTGTATTTAGCCACAAGAGATTACTAGAATATTGAATAAGGGAAGTTTCACTGAAGTGATAATTTCTGAAGACAAATCATAGTGGCTTAAGGAGATTACAGGTTGAAATAGTGGCTGTCCATGGAATATAGCTGTTGATGGTGGAAAGAGGTGGAACAAGCTGAAAAGAGAATGTAAGAGTTCTTGTCTTGGAAGGCAGAGCTCTATGAGGTCCTAGGCAGGCTTTAGAAAGTTCTAGAGTCCCCTGAAATCACATGCAAAAATTGTATGTATATACACAAGTGCATTTTTTAGATGAATACTGATAGTATGAGATTCTTTTTTTTTTTTAATTTCAGCTTTATTTAAACATATAATGTAACCCCACCACCCTCTCCCAACCCCTCTTCCCCCCACCCCCCTCAGTTTGTTTTATGACATTAAGAGTCTCTTTTGGTTTGTCTCCCTCCTGATCCCATCTTCTTTCATTTTTACTTTTCCTACCACCTTAACTCCCACCCCCGTTGCATCTCCACTTCCTCATATCAGGGAGATCATGTGATAGTTGTCTTTCTCCAGTTGACTTATTTCGCTAAGCATAATACGCTCTAGTTCCATCCATGTCGTCGCAAATGGTAAGATTTCATTTCTTTTGATGGCTGCATAGTATTCCATTGTATATATATACCACCTCTTCTTTATCCATTCATCTGTTGATGGACATCTAGGTTCTTTCCATAACTTGGCTATTGTGGACATTGCTGCTATAAACTTTCGGGTACACGTGCCCCTTTGGATCACTACGTTTGTATCTTCAGGGTAAATACCCAGTAGTGCAAAGGTCATAAAGTAGCTCTATTTTCAATTTTTTGAGGAACCTCCATGCTGTTTTCCAGAGTGGTTGCACAAGCTTGCATTCCCACCAACAGTGTAGGAGGGTTCCCCTTTCTCCACATCCTCGCCAGCATCTGTCATTTCGTGACTTGTTCATTTTAGCCATTCTGACTGGTGTGAGGTGGTATCTCATTGTGGTTTTGATTTGTATTTCCTTGATGTCCAGTGATGTGGAGCACTTTTTCATGTATCTGTTGGCCACCTGGATGTCTTCTTTGCAGAAATGTCTGTTCATGTCCTCTGCCCATTTCTTGATTGGATTATTTGTTCTCTGGGTGTTGAGTTTGCTAAGCTCTTTGTAGATTTTAGATACTAGCCCTTTATCTGATATGTCGTTTGCAAATATCTTTTCCCACTCTGTCAGTTGTCTTTTGGTTTTGTTGACTGTTTCCTTTGCTGTGCAAAAGCTTTTGATCTTGATGAAGTCCCAATAGTTCATTTTTTCCCTTGCTTCCCTTGCCTTTGGCGTTGTTCCTAGGAAGAAGTTGCTGCGGCTGAGGTTAGTATGAGATTCTTTTTTTTTTTTTTTTTAAGATTTTATTTATTTATTTGACAGACAGAGATCACAAGTAGCAGAGAGGCAGGCAGAGAGAGAGGGAGGAAGCAGGCTCCCGCTGAGGAGAGAGCCTGATGCGGGGCTTGATCCCAGGATCCTGAGATCATGACCTGAGCTGAAGGCAGAGGCTTTAACCCACTGAGCCACCCAGGCGCTCCTTAGTATGAGATTCTTAAGGGGAGTCAGAGATCAAAGTATTAGTAACCAGAGCTGTATGTAATATGTTAGATACCCATTAGTATTATACACTCTATGTGTAATTTTTATAACTTGCAGAGACCTAAATTTATATATGATTACAATATATTATTGTGACTAGTTTTGTCTGGGACAGGAAAACAAATCTAATTACTTTGTTATAATGCATAGTGTTATATATTTCATTACTATTTATGTTTTACTACTATTTGCTATTATAGTATTCCCTGAAAAAGATTATAAATCCCCACCTGTCACAATGCTCACTGCACTGCTTTCTGTAGGAGGAGTATGCATCCCTTCTGTACTGACATAGGCCTGGTCATGATGACTATGTTCATGGAAGAAGTGGCCAAGCCAGAACCTAACAGAGATTTCATCACAGTTTTGTCATGTCTCTTTTCCCTCTGCCACAGATCCAGGATAGATGTTTTTTATTTCTTTAGCCCCATATATTAATATACTCCTCAAAATCATATTTTTGGCTAATGTGTTTACATATCAATATTCTTTGGATATTGCTGCCATTTTCAGGTTTTTCTCCTTTTCCATTCTATATAACCAATGCAAAGGAAGGATGGCATCAAGAATTATCTTTTTTATTCACAGAACAAGTATATATTGAGTGATGACAATTACTCAATATGAACCAGACAAAACAAACAAAACAAAACTGGCCACACTCCTTGAAGCCCTAAGGAAGAAAAAACAAATCATAATAGATTTCGGTATAGAAGAGAAAAGGTATAATCCACTGAAATTTATGCATATCAAAGCAGTAAGGTTCTCAAAGAAGGTAGATATTAATTTGGTCTTAAATGTTTTTATGAGTTACATTAGGAGGTAAGAGTGTGAGGAAACAGCTTGAACCATTATACAGAATTTATTTTGGGGTTGGGGAAATGGAGAAAGGGTCATGATAAAAAGGATGATCTGACTAGAGAAATGTCCTAGGATAGCAGTAAGACATCTAAATTTTTGGATTATTAATTTGCAAAATAAGTGACACTAAAACTTTAGTGAAAGAAATAGATAAGACATTTAGAGTAAAGATCAGAAACAACATTATATTGATTATATATGGAAATAAGTAACAGAGGAACAAGGAGTTAAAAGGGAAATGCAAGGTGATATTTCATACTTGATTGGGAATCATGCATATAGGGCTTGGAGGAACAATGTTAATCCAAATAACTAGAAACACATTTTTCAATTCAGATAGTTTCTTCCCTGTTCTAATTCATTGTTAATTTATGAATTTCATTTCCCTCATTCTATATATGTCTTATTAAGCATCTTGATGTGCTAATGTTGAGGAAGTGGCAGCGAATTTTAAAAACAAACAAATTTATACTTATGGAGTTCACATTCTAGTATTCATTTATTTCAAAATATTTATTACAGACCTTCTTTTTATCACACAATTCATCAGTGGGATCCCAATATAAATATCAGTTATTGTACTGCACCTTGCAAAAACCATGGACCTATGGTCTTTGTGTTTGTGTATGTGTATGTGTATAGAAAAAGAAACTTTGACCCAGAAGCATGTCCTAAATATTCTACTTTTAAAATGTGCTTTACTGTTATATCTGTTTCTCTTAAGGTACAGAGAAGCTTATATATAAAATGCACTTCTTCACAAAATTGTTCTTTATTTCCTCATTATATTTGTTTATTATCATGTGTGGCTTTTATGACTATTATGATGTTTTCACATTTTAATAAAGTTGACAAAAAACAATTTGGCATCCTAATTTGGAAATAAAAAAGCACAAAAGCATATATCTGATAAGGGGTTAACATCCAAAATATATAAAGAACTTACACAACTCAACACACAAAAAGCAAATAATCCAATTTAAAAATGGGCCGAGGAAGGAAACAGACATTTTTCCAAAGAAGGCTTATAGACACCTGAAAAGATGCTCAACCACACTATTCATCAGGGAAATGCAAATCAAAACTACAATGAAATAGCACCTCACACATGTCAAGATAAGTAAAATCAAAAACGTAAGAAACAAGAGTTTGACGAGGGAGTAGAGGAGAAGGAACCCCCATGCACTGTTGGTGGGAACGCAAATTAGTGCAGCCATTGTGACAAACAGTACAGAGTTTCCTCAAAAAATTAAAAATAGAATTACTATATTATCCAGTAATCACACTACTGGGTATTTACCAAAAAATACAAAAACACTAATTCAAAAAGATATATGCATCCCTGTGTTTACTGCAACATTATTTACAATAGCCAAAATATGGAAGGAGCCCATATCCATCCATAAATGAATGGATAAAGAAGATGTAGTACATTTACACAATGGGATATTAGCCACAAAAAAGAATGAAATCTTGCCATTTACAACAACATGGATGGACCTAAAGGGTATAAAGCTAAGCGAAATAAGTCAGTCAGAGAAAGACAAATACTGTATGATTTTAGTCACATGTGGAATTTAAGAAACAAAACAAACAATGAAAGACAAACAAAAATAAACAGACTTAAATACAGAGAACAAACTGGTGGTTGCTAGAGGGGTGTTGGGTAAGGGGAAGGGTAAGTAGATAAAGGGGATAAAAAACAACACAAAATTGTATTTGTGATTTCTGAACGCTTCAGAACATAAGGACAATCAGTTTTAAAGATATACCAAAGAATATAATTCTCTTTTAAATTAATTTCTATCCAACTGGGTTTTAGGGTCCTATTTAGAAACTCAAAAAAAAAAAAAAAAGAAAGAAAGAAAGAAAAGGAAAGGAAAGGAAAAAAAAACAGAGTGAAGAGAAAGGAAACATTAAAAAATATTCTTTCTTCTCTTAAAATATAAATGCATTAATTTGTTAAATACTTAAAATGTTATAAGTAATAGCTACATGAAATTTCCTAAGCAAATTATCAGGAATAAAACTCACAATCTCTTTCTTCAAACCTTTGTTTCCTTATGAAATAGAACTCTACACTAAGATACTCATTAAACACCTTAAAAATGACCTTGCAATTAAAACTTAAGACTTATTAATCAGAAACCTTTGGACTGATTTTTCATTTCATTTTGAAGTTATTAAGGGCAAAAGTAAATATTCTTAGGGTACTCTTAAATTGAATACCAAAAGTTTTTAGGATTAACTGAATATACCTATGAGGCAGATTCTGCTTTAGTGACAGCATTTGATATCTTTCCATTTATAAACGATTGAGTGTAGCACATTCAATTTGAAATGAATTGGCCTTGAAACTATCAAAATTAGGTATTAATCTATGCCTTAGTCTGGTAATTACAATGAATTTACTGAACACCTATTATGTACTTCTTTTTTTTTTTTTTTAAGATTTTATTTATTTATTTGTTAGAGAGAGAGAGAACGAGCACAGGTGGACAGAGAGGCAGGCAGAGGCAGAGGGAGAAGCAGGCTCCCTGCCAAGCAAGGAGCCCGATGTGGGACTCGATCCCAGGATGCTGGGATCATGACCTGAGCTGAAGTCAGCCGCTTAACCAACTGAGCCACCCAGGCGTCCCTATTATGTACTTCCTAATGCAACTTCCCAAGTTGCTGCTATTTCAGCATTTCACTATGATATATTTGAAAAGTTTTCTGAAATGTTATCATGTATGGTGAACAAATAAACATGAGGACATGGTGACATCAAGATATCTCTGTAGGTTTCTCCTTTGCTTCTAAATCAGTGTAGCCAAAATCACATTTATTTCTTTCCTTTTTACCCCTTCCTCCTCTCAGTTTCTCTTCATTCTGAATGGCACATCCAACCTTTCAGTAATTAAGGTTCATAATTTTGAAATCTCCATTCAATTAATTCTAAATTTTGGCTCCGTATCTAGTATGATACTCAGATTGTTAAGTTTTAACTACGAAATATTTCTGTCTTTCTCTTTTTCTTTCTTTCTTTGTGATGCAATCTCCTTCATGCCATATTACTGTAGAAGTCTCTTAACTGACCTTCTTTAATAATCTTGAAGATGTTCAGCACATGCAGGAGGAAGTCAGACTATAAAGGGTGTTAGGGCAAGCAACAGACAGGGAAATGTAGCAGTGAGATACCGTGGTACATTATATGCCAATATTTCAGTAGGCAGAGCATCTGAATCGTCACATTTACCCATAACAGGGGAGAGAGACCCCAGCAGTCAAGGAGAAGCAAGTGGGAAGTCTGGCAGCATGTGAAGTTTGCTCAGTTACTGACTGCAGCACAATCCCAGCTCACAAGAGGTTGCGGGAGAAAGGCAGGACACATGCCCTAAGGAAGGAAATAAAATGTAGTACTGACAACATCCTCCGAGTAGACTGCCTGGCTCAAATCCTATCATATGCCAGCCGACCTGAAGCAAATTATTTAAACTTCCTGTATGTCCCATTTCATTATGTGAAAAATAAGGATAAAATAGTATCTACATCATAGGAGGAAAGATCATTTATATACAGAGCTAAATAAATGCCAGCTATTATTAGCTCCAGTAATTCCAGACCTGAGAAAGCAGGCAAAACCTAGTATTTGCAGCTGACATAAAAATTAGAGGTCACAGTAGAGCAAATTTGTACAAGCAGATAAAAGTCAGGAATGGTCTTGATAATAAACATACCTGGCTCTACCCTCTCAATTCTGAAGTTTCAAGTAGAAAACACATTATATAGAAAACACACAAGTAGAAAACTAAATTATATAGAATTTATGTTAACATTTAAGGCACCAACATACCATTTAGTCTATTAATGATGTTACAAAATGCTTTCTAATACAGTTATCTTCACTGACTGACTCTTTATCAGAATATAAACATATGGTTAGGTTAGATTGTTAATGTATGAGAATCCTTTATATCTTCATTCGGGGAAAATGCATTTAAATCATCCTTTTTTGTACTTCGGCTTGTATTCCTAAAACACATGGCGTGGAGTTAAAACAATGTATGAGAAAGCAGCGCTAGACCTCATTTCCTCAAATGATACTGATTCTCTGACAAGACTATATAAGAGCTTTTTTAAAAAAGCATAGAAATAGAAAGACATGGCAAAATATTAATATGAGTATTTTATTTTTTTAAAGATTTTATTTATTTATTTGACAGACAGAGATCACAAGTAGGCAGAGAGGCAGGCAGAGAGAGAGGAGGAAGCAGGCTCTCTGCTGAGCAGACAGCTCGACTCGGGGCTCGATCCCAGGACCTGGGATCATGACCTGAAGTGAAGGCAGAGGCTTTAACCCGCTGAGCCACCCAGGCGCCCCTAATATGACTATTTTAGGATTGTATGTTTTTGATCTACAGAAAATATCCTTGTGTTCAAAATAAGAAATTACTAATACATGCAGCAAATATTTATTATGTCAGATACAATAGATAAAACATTGAACACGGCATACTTTCTGTAAGCAGTTACTATAATAATTATTAAATTCAGATGAGCAAGTTATCAAAACAAGCAATATCTACTTAAACTGTTTGAAGGTATTATTTTTACTTTAAAAGTAAGTATGTGCTTATAATGCACTCTAACAATGCGAAGAGTGGCTCACAAATTGAGCTTATTCAAGAAAGAAAAGATTTTTTATATTAACTGAAATGTGTAAAGATATATTGTTCACATGAATAACTTTATATAACTGCTTTACTCTATATCAGACTCAGTTTTGTTTGTTTATTTTTTTATCACTCTTACTTCACCAAGATGTCACTTACTTGATCTTAATGTCAATACCGTAACTTTCAGGCTACCTTCTGATATCACCAAGGATAGCAGTTATGAGAAAATATTTTAATCTCTAAGTACTGGGATTTTGCATTGCCTTAAAAGGGACCATTTTCTTTTTCTTTTTCTTTTTTTAAGAGAAGCGACCATTTTCAAAATCTTAAATAAAATGTGGGCCCCTAAAAATAATTTCCTCATAGTTACTATTTTTATGGTAAAATGTGATGAAATTTCCAAACAGAAGATATATTAAAGGAAATTTTCTTAAGTACTCTAAGATAATTTGTATACTTGGGTTCATATTATCAAAAACTGAATATTAAAGTTGTATGGGATTAAAACTGGGAGTTCGGTTTTCTAATATGGGAAAATACAACTTAACTTTTCCATTTTACTTATTTATTTTTTTAAGAGTTTATTTATTTGACAGAGAGAGAGAGATCGAGAGTGGGAATACAAGCAGGGGAGAGGGGGTGAGAGAGGGAAAAGCAGGCTTCCCACGGAGCAGAGACCCCAATGCCGGGCTCCATCCCAGGACCCTGGGATCATGACCTGGGCTGAAGACAGAGGCTTAATGACTGAGCCACTGCGCCCCTAAGTTTTCCATTTTACTGCAAGAATAAATAATACTCCTATCAGTGTTTAAGAATATCATTATATCCTATTATGTTTCTTGCCATAAACACATTTTAAGAATTTATTTATGTTCTAGTTCATCTTAGAAAAGACATTACATTACATTTACATCAATTAGTTCAATTTTAACAAATAAATTATGTTTCATATGAATACACTCTAAACTCAAACTGTGCATAAAGGATTACACACATTTAAAATTAGCTAAATAATTGAAGATATGACTAATACAATAGGTACTGCCATAAAATGAGTATACGAAGAATGATGTCTTTCATTAATCAATTACCAACTTCATAAAATGCTTTCCACCCTGTCACTGCATATTTACACAATTGCTGTTTTCATACAGTTATCTTTCTATTTATCTACACCTATACCTACCTATGCATCATCTATCTATCATCTATGTATGTTATTTGCCTTTATATGGAAAGAAGACATTATTTCCCACATGCATTTTTATATTAGGCATTTTAATTTAAATCTTGTTTCATATTATCTTACAAACCCACATTACTTGAACAGTCTTTTAGTAATACTGTATGTATGTATTTTCTCATCTTCTCCCATAATAATGTACTTGCCATGTAAATTGAGGTTGCTTCTCTGCCTAAAATTCCTTTAAATGATTTAATTAATTGCTTTTCCATGGCCCCAAAATATGTTTAACTTATTCAAGTAGGAAAACTATTCAAGGCTCTAGGGTTGCAATGGTATTATCTACTTGAGAAACTTTAGGAAAAATCTATACTTGTGAAGGAAGGGCACATTTTAGAAAGGACTAACTACGTTGGTCGAACTGGCTGAGATTAATAAAACACCGCTGCTTTAACTGGCCACATATGTTTATGGGTCAGGCACCCTGTGGACATCAGCAAGAGTAATCTAATATTCTCTTTCTTAGTCACTTATTTTTCAAAGAACAAAAGAAGTATACGGATAGACAAGGTGATTTAGTTTAGACCAATTTACAATGATTGTTTGGTGATCACTGAGACAGTGGGTGTTAGGTGAAGTAGTTTGTCCTTTAGAAATTAGATAAAGATATTGAAGATAACCTTCAGATGGTGACCTTTGTTCCTTGTCAACTTCAGCTAATTATAGGTCCTGGTTTCAAGGTTAATATTGTTATATCCATTATGTTGTCAGTTTTCTAAGATAAATCAATTCTTAAATGATATCACTGTAATACAAATTTTTCACATCAGGAGCCATTCTGGCCATGCACTTCACAATTTAATTATTGTGAAAGGAAAATGCATTAAAATATAGTCACGTAACCTCTTACACTGTTGGTGGGAATGCAAGTTGGTGCAGCCACTTTGGAATATAGTGTGGAGATTCCTTAAGAGATTAAATATAGAGCTACCCTATGACCCTGAAATTGCACTACTGGGTATTTACCCCAAAGATATAGATGTAGTGAAAAGAAGGGCCATCTGTACCCCAATGTTCATAGCAGCAATGGCCACAGTCGCCAAACTGTGGAAAGAACCAAGATGCCCTTCACAGATGAATGGATAAAGAAGATATGGTCTATATATACAATGGAATATTATGCCTCCATCAGAAAGGATGAATACCCAACTTTTGTATCAACATGGATGGGACTGAAGGAAATTATGCTGAGTGGAATAAGTCAAGCAGAGAGAGTCAGTTATCATATGGTTTCACTTACTTGTGGAGCATAAGGAATAACGCAGAGGACATTGACAGATGGAGAGGAGAAGGGAGTTGGGGGAAAACGGAGGGGGAGATGAACCATGAGAGACTGTGAACTCTGAGAAACAAACTGAGGGTTTTGGAGGGGAGGAGGATGGGGGGGTGAGCCTGGTGGTGGTTATTAAGGAGGGCACGTATTGCATGGAGAACTGGGTATGATGCATAAACAATGAATCTTGGAACATTGAAAAAATAAAGTTAAAAAAAATGTAGTCGCGTTAAATGATGCCTTTAAACTGAGTGCAACCACTCACTTTCATTTAGATCTTTGAAAATAAGGAGTAAAATCACTCTAGAAAACTTTAACTTAAAGATGCAAAAAAAAAGGACAAAATAAAAAATCATTTTCATCTTTGTATCATACATTGAAAAATTGTTCTATATATTATCTAGATAGTATATATAATGTATATATACATATATTATGTATATATTTTTTGTGGAAAACAGAAGATAATAGAACTAATAGATTGCCCTTCTGCAAAGAATTTCCAGTATGATCAGATAAAATGGTCAATAGAAGTAAATAGTAAGTATGATGGGTGGGACTTGAAATATGCCAGTACACTTCTAACTCCTTCATGTACAAATAATTTATTCACATTTAAGAAACTTGAGAATAATATATGATTTCCAGAGTTAGACTAATTTTCGCCCACAACAATATATGACACCACTCCACAATCCCAGTGTGAACTAAAAAGAAAAAAAAAAAAAAAAGAATACGTCCTTAATAATAATTTTAAGACAAATAATAATAAAGCTTTTCCTGTAAAGGAAATAGGCCATAAATATTAAAACACCTTTTTGTTGCTTAGAATCAAAGCTAGAACTAAAATAAAATATCCATTCTTGTAAGTTACATCTCTGATTAGTTAGGAAACATCTTCCAATACTAGACAATAAAACATAGATAGGGAAAGTCCATAGTAGCTCCAAATAAGTCATGGAAATTCAAAATGCAACTTTGAGTTCTAGTTGGAGGAGTCATTTACCTGAATGGGTCGTTAGACCATAATTATATTTCAGCTGAAAGAATGTACGCAAGTTGTAAAAAAAAATCTGCCAACACCTAACTAGGAACCCTGATACAGCATTTTAAGAGATAAAGTAGGAGGTTTTTGTGTATTTGAACATAATATGATGAGGCTAAGGAAAAAATTTCAGAAAAATGGTATCTTCTTCTGTGTCCCTCAGTGTTTGGCCGAGAGGTCAAAGGAAAGCTAGTTAATTATCTTTGAAGGTTTTGTTCTGGGAGCTTTTAAATTTAAACTTCACATTCTAACTATTAATTTAATCTATTATGTCACAGATCTATTCATCAATATAAATGATGTATAATTTAACTTCCCCATCACATCACATTGTTCAATATCATTTACCAAAGGAGCTAATGTTTCTTGTTATTTTACACCTCTTCTAGAACATTTATTGTCTTCCATTTATAAGAAAGGAAAAAACATGTGATGCTGCTGTATGCCCTGAAGTTTCCCTGCCACTGGGTAAATTAAAAGCATAGTTTGTAACTTGCAGCAACATTCTCCCCACTGATTTGCCCTCTATTTTCTTTGTACACTGTAACCTGACAATGAAAATATCTACAACAGATAAATAAATCACAAGTCCATTGATCATAGCTATCCCTTTTATATGATATTTCAGGGAGCATATTATTTGAACAATAAATTTACCAGCAAGGAATTCAAGTAAAATGATCTCTGCCCTCAAATAGCAACCGTAATCACAACATTTAAGCATCAGTGTTGACAGTTTGCCTGAATGTTTCACCATGCTCCTCATCCTTCACAATAAATTGTAGCTTAAATTAGAGTCATTGTTTTGCCATAGGAATCCATATTACCTTTTGGAAATTAAAATAGATATTTAAATCCATACTCACATAAAACTCAGCTATCTTCCCTTTGTATTATATTCTGTCATTTTATGTTCAAATTATTCAGATATCAAAAGTCCTGCTGTTTTCCCTCACTCCGAAGAACAGGGAACTAACAATAGAAATGTTCAATGATGAAACCATGGTTACATTAAAAGAAGTTCTGCACTAGTCAGAGATTCCATTAATTTATGTGATGTCCATCATTTGAGGCATATTTCAGTACTTTAAGGCACTCTAGAGGGAGATACAATAAGGAAAAGAGTTTTAAAAGATCAACTACTTATATTGAATATTATTGGAGGCTCCTAAAAAACCTAGAAATGAACAAAGTATACCCTTTCATTTAACACATGTGAAATAGCATTTCTCAGACAAAAATCATCATCATATAAGTTTGGTGATAGCGCAAAAGCAAAAATACCTCTCACATAGGTAGAGATATCCTTCTTCATATCCATAAGCAAACAAACACTATTTTCTCTAAAATATCGTACCTACAGATTTTCAAAACATAAGGTATATTTAGTGCTTTTGTTTGATGAAAAAAGCTTCAAACTTTTGACTACTGCTCATTTGCTACAAGAAAAAGTTATATTTTTTAAATTATGAGATGCAGGCACAAGTGATCTTAAATGCATGTGCTGATTTTTGTCATACATGTAGAAATAAAGAGGATATTATAACTGAATGTGCTACATATGTACACATTTCAGACAGATACTTTTACCTCTGTATGTATACTGGTGGTCAGATACACACATAGATAGATAGACATACACTAACATAATTTACTTTTAATTAACATCTGTAATTTTTAAAATAATGGCTTGATATGTAGTCTTCCTTGACATAGCCTGTGAACATACAAATATTCATATGGCGTGTATCTAACCACAACTATATATACAATATATGCTTATTAAAAATATTTACACAAATAGAATAAACAATAGCCATCATAAGTAGTATTTATTGGGTAAGTGCACATAAAATATTGTGTTATAAAGCCACCCTTCCTTAATTCAAATCCAAGCTAAATTTGTTTGATAAACCAACCTTTAACAGTTAACCACTCCTTTTCCTCATCATTAAAATTAGGAAATTAAAATGACAATCATAACACAAACATTTATATAATGTTTGCTATGGGGGTGCCTGGGTAGCTCAGTTAAGCATCTGCTTAGGCTCAAGTCATGATCTCAGGGTCCTGGGTTCGAGCCCCATGTGAGGCTCCATGCTCAATAGGGAGTCTGCTTCTCCCTCTGCCTCCTCTCCCCAAACCCCCCCGCTCCTGCTCATGCTCTCTCTCCCTCTCTCTCAAATAAATAAATAAAATCTTTAAAAAGTAATATTTCCTATATGCCAGATACTACATATATAGTATATTTAAATATATATATATATATATATATATATATATGGATGTGTGTGTGTGCACGTGCGTGCACATATGTCTAATTGTCTCTATTTATAAGCTATTGAAAACACTAAAATAGTTATATAGAGTGGCCTGGAATGCCTGGTGCACTGTAAGAGATCTGTTCATGTTGCTTTTCATTAACAATGACCAGTCTATTGGGTCAGTATATTACATTCAGGTTCTCTAGTAATTTTCACCATAGCTCAATGTAACAGAGTGTCTGCTTTATTCTGAGATGGGAAAATTAAGGCTTAAAGAAGTTAAGCAATGTTCCCAGAGCCACTCTAGTCAGTGGTATAGTTCAGACTCAAGCCCAGACTCCAGAATCTCTAAGTTCAACTGCTATCATTTACATACGCTGACATACTCAGCTTGCTTTTGTTATACCAAATAATATATATTGTCCCGGGTCCCAGCTGGCTATCTAAAATAATGTTAGGAGAGATTAATAAAAGGACATTTTCTAAAGTCATGGTTGAGATGAAGGAAAACCACAAGGATATTACAGTATTGGGAAGCCAGTAATGTGGGGACTAATAAGTAACAGGAGGGTATTTTCCCATTTCTCTAGACTTGAAAGAACCCCAAAATACAGAGACAAGAGAGGACTGGGTATTGCCTTCTAGGAACCATCAGCTCATTCTAACCTTAGTTACCCAGCAGGAAGTGGGAATGGCATAAAACTCTCACTGTTCTTCCTCTCCCATCCTGACTGGAAACCAGAAGTCAAGAAAGCTATTGGTGATATTTCTGCAAGTCTAGGTAGAACAAACTTGGTGGAGAGAGGTAAGGAGTGGCTGTGGAGGGACACATTGACAAAATCCAAACATTCTCCGGGCGACCAGGTGGCTCAGTCGGTTAAATGTCTGCCTTCGGCTCAAGTCATGATCCCAGGGTCCTGGGATAGAGTCCCAAGTTGGCCTCCCTGCTTAGCAGGGAGTCTGCTTCTCTGCCTCTCCCCTGGCTTGCTCGCTCTCTCTCTCTCTCGCTCACGCTCTCTCTCAAATAAATAAATAGAATCTTTAAAACAATTTTTAAAAATCCAAAATATTCTCGTTATAGCACATCCTTCTAAAGCCTTGAAGAATATTAATTGTATTTCAAAACCTTCATTTTTTTAAAGCAGCCCTGATGAGTGGTCACTAAATTGTTTTCAGTTTAGATAATTATAAACAATAGCTATCTTTATACACATATGCTTCCACATTTATAGAAGTATGATACAATTCTATAAGTAGAACTTCTAGTTCTCAAATAAATCATTTCAATATTCATTTTCTTATTGGTTAACAAAAGTGTTAAGGCCTATTAATAACAACTGGTTGAGTTACTATTTTACATAGCAGGTGTCAACACTTCAACACCGATGTTTATCAACTGCTTATAGTTTTACAAATCTGGTAGTGCTTTTATGAATATGTCCGCATGATCATAGATTTATTGGCCCTTGGTATGTGATTTTCTTATATTTATTCACTATTGATATATCTCTTCAGGACAGTTTCAGTTTTATTTTCTTTTTAATTACATACACATATAATTTATTTTAATTTTTACAAAAATGAGAACATGCTACATTGGTGTTCCACAATTTTGTTTTATTTCCAAAATAATCCATCTTATTCTTCTCTCTATATTAGGTTATCGAGATTTCCCTTGTCCTTTTTATGTGCTGAATAATATTTCATTTTATGAGTATATCCAAATATATCCAATCACATTATTTCTTCATAGAATTGGGAAAACTTCTTTTTTTTATCACAAATGACCCGGTAATAACCATCCCTACATATATCTCTGCAGTGTTAAACAGTGTTTCTATTTTCTAAGGTACTATTAATCTTTTCTCTAATCATGAATTTTTTTCATGTTAAGGAAACTGATTCTCATGTTTATTTTTTTTTTAAGATTTTATTTATTTATTTGACAGACAGATATCACAAGTAGGCAGAGAGGCAGGCAGAGAGAGAGGAAGGGGGCAGGCTCCCCACTGAGCAGAGAGCTTGATCCCAGGACCCTGGGACCTTGACCTGGCTGAAGGCAGAGGCTTTAACCCACTGAGCCACCCAGGTGCCCCTGATTCTCATCTGCTTCATATGACGCATATATTTTTATCTGTTCATTGTCTTTGGACCTTTTTGACATCGAGTACTCTGAGCTATTATGCAAACCAACCTACCAACCTATTACTTTAGGGTTTTTGTATTTGATGTCATGCTTATAAACAACATACCCATCCTTTAGGGTGGCTCTTTTCAGAACCTCGCGTAGTTTCTCCCATAGTCATGCACTGTTCAGTATTCTCCTGAATACTCAAGGGGAATCCACTGCAGATCCTTCTCTGTGCAGAAGTGTCTATTTCTGATCTGCATGACTCTATCCATCTAGGATTCCCCAGATCTCAGCTCCAACTCCTTAACTCGGGGAGCATGCCAACATCTACCTAGGTACCTCCTCCTTGTGCCACATAGCATGAAAGCTCTCTCAAGGTAAAAAGCTGGGGAAGCGCTCACTTCACGTGTGCCACACCTCTTAGGGATCACTGTTCCTCCTTGCTTGATGTCCAATGTTTTAAATACTGTTGTTTTATAGATTTTGCTCATTAATTTTTTGGTTGTTTTTAGGTGGTAAACGGAATCTCTGTCACTTCACCTTGGCCAAGTCCACACATAGGCTTTTAACTCTTACTATTATTTCCTAGAGATTCAGCAATTTTTTAAAAATTATTTTAAAGATTTTATTTATTTATTTCAGAGAGAGAGAGAGAGAGAGTGAGAGAGGAGAAGGTCAGAGGGAGAAGCAGACTCCCCGTGGAGCTGGGAGCCCCATGCGGGACTCGATCCCGGGACTCTGGGATCATGACCTGAGCTGAAGGCAGTTGCTTAACCAACTGAGCCACCCACGTGCCCCAGAGATTCAGCAATTTTGTTACTGATTTCCTCTCCAAAGAAACAGATCCCAACTACCAATCGTGTTGGTTATTTTGTATAGCTCTCGTTAAATGATTATATTTTATATATTTTATTTATATTATTATATCTTTTAACACACATACACATACAATTCGGTCCAAGAATATGCCCTGTACAATTTCTAGCACACCAGTTATTTTGAAGTTTACTGAAAACTTTTCATGGCTCAACTGCAGTTGTTGGGGCCTCCATTTTGTTTTACTTATTCCAGAAAAACAAGTGGAAGTCAACAGCATGATTTTAGAATCTGTTTTATGAAGACATGTTCTAGAGCTACTGCTTTGAGGAGATTTCTGAGTACCGTAGAGCCCTCCAAGCTGCTTCTTTCCCTTTCTCCTGTCATATTTGCATAGTTTGAAAGTTTCTACTCTAGTGCCCTCTTTTTCTCCAATTCCCTTTATGGGGTTGGAGTTCTGCTCCTGGAACTGTTCTCACTGCCGGTGACAAACACTGGCTAGTTCTTTGCTACCCTCTGGGGAGTGGATGTTGCTCCCTGACACCAGCCACTTCTCATGTGCTGAAGGGGGTTGGTGACCTCTAGAAACCAGGAAATGGTTTTTGCCTGACATGAACCCACAGCCTAAGCACTGCTGTGGGTTAGAAGTTTCTGTTGACTGGCTCTGTCCTTCGGATGTCATCATCATTCCTAGTCATTTCCTGCTCACAAGCAGCCTTTGTTTCTCCTCCCCATTTTAGGATAGATGCCCTCCTCCACACAAATTAATTTCCCTGCATTTCTCATACCCAAATTCACCTGAGATAGGACATTTCCCTTAATATGATTTAGAGCTGCATAATTAATTAGCATACCTCTCATGCCATACTGAAATAGCTTAAGTTATTTTCCCCCTTTATCATTACATAGCATGACTGTAGTCAACAGAAATAAGCAAAGATATAAATAAACAAAAAAATAAAAAAAAAAAACAAAAAATAAAATAAACAAAAAATAAAGCAAAAAGTGCTTTAAGAAAAGCTGCTTCCATAAATTATGGGAAAAGTTTTCTTTAATTCTATGTTAAGTCACTGAAAGAATCACTCTGTAATTAGGATTTTAAAACAAAATTAAATTCATTTGACTTAAGAATTGATGAGCTACAATTCCTATTTGATATAACACCTAGTCCATAATAAGAATAATTAAAATATCAAATTAGTTAATTAACAATTTTGTTAATTAAACAACCAATATGTAGAATATGCTACTTCAATTCAAAATGGTTTGGGGCCAGGACATATGGTTATATCATTATCAAACGTTATGGCAAATGAAAATAAAATTTCACAGTTTCATAAAATCCATCTTGTATATTTACTGTCTTAATATTACAAGTTTTGAGAAAAAAAATCACTAATTACCAGAATAAGAAATAGGAATAGGACGCAAACAGAATAGGAAAATATTATTAAGGACATTTTTGTATATATTCTGTATATGCAAAGTTTACCAAGAACTTTAATCACTATAATAAAAAAGAAAGTAAAACTAGGTATAATTTATGCTCCTTTATTTTTTATTTCATTTTTCAAAATTTTATTTAAATTCAAGTTAGTTCGCATATAATGTAGTATTAGTTTCAGGGGTAGAATTTAGTGATTCATCAGTTGCATATAATACCCAGTGCTCACAACTTCAAGTGCCCTCCTTAATACCCATCACCCAAATACTCCATCTCGTCACCCAGCTCTTCTACCTCTACTTAAGAGTCTCTTAGGTCAAAGACAGAGAAGAACGCAAACAATAATAAAATAAGATGCTCCTTTAGTTTATATCACTCTACCTTTCCTTGGAATTATTTTTAATGATTAAACTGAAACTACATATTAAATATTTTTTAGTTAAATTGAAGATATGTTTAATTTTGAAAACTGTCTCTTATTCTCAATATGTATTCATATACAGTGTCTGTCACATGCATCTTTCCCTGCATGAGAACAATATTAGTTTCTGACCCACATTGTATGTTTTCAGCACTACAAATAAAAATCAGTTAAATTATTATTTTTCACTGACTCTGATGGCAAGTGAAAACAGTTTTATTAAAAATATTTGTGGGTGGGACGCCTGGGTGGCTCAGTTGGCTGGGCGGCTGACTTTGGCTAGGGTCATGATCCTGGCGTCCTGGGATCGAGTCCCACATCCGGCTCCTTGCTTGGCAGGGAGCCTGCTTCTCCCTCTGCCTCTGCCTGCCTCTCTGTCTGCCTGTGCTTGCTCGCTCTCTCTCTCTCTAACAAATAAATAAATAAAATCTTAAAAAAAAAAAAAATTTGTGGGGGCACCTGGCTGGCTCCATTGGTGGAGCATACGATTCTTGATCTGAGTCATGTGTTTGAGCCCCACGTTGGTCACAGACCTTACTTAATAGCAACAAAAAAATTTGAATATATCAGATAAAATAATAAGTAACATTAAATAGAATATATCATTAATAGTCATAGTATTTTTTAAATACCATAGAGGATAGGATGGCTAAGTCTATGAAATTTGTTCTCTTGTGAATATATGGAAAGTTGTTATCTTATTCAATTTTACTTGCAGCAGTGAAATAAAAACAGATAGTGGTGTTTGTATTGTTACACAACGAGAAGTCACATTCCTATAATAGAATATAGGGTTTCTCATTTCTAGGTTTTTACTAAGAGACACTATATCATGTACCTTAATAATGGAGAAAACTTTTTTTTATCAGGCATAGCATATGAACAGATTATTGATTTCTTTCCAGTAGTGACATAAATAATGGAAGGATGGAATGACACAGCTAAATGTAGGCAATAAACCAAACATTTATTGAGTTACACTGTTATGTGAGAAGTGAAATAATGACTGAATTGAACCAAAGTCTTTAAACAGATGAATTCTTTAATTATATCTCTATAGAGTAGTTTTGTTGGTTTTCAACTCTAAAAAAAAAAAAATGTCTTTCTACCCCAGAAAGATTTCAGAAATTCTCATTCCAGAAACTGTAAAAACTATTATGAAGAATTTTAGTTTCCTTAAAAACATTTGGAGCCAAATTTTATTGAGATTCAGGATGATAAATGAAAGCTTATTATTTTGAGCCAGAATTATATTTATCTGAACACTTTAATAGCATTCTTATTATAGGTTTTATGAATATTTTGCATTTCTACGGATGACCACTCAATTTCCACTTGAAAATTCTGACTTAATTATCACAGCATTTCATAAAACTTAAAACCCATTACTGTTATCATCAACCTTCTTAATATTTTCTCATTTATTTAATGTATTTTATAATGAAGCTCATTTCAAACTACTGAAAGCTTGTATTCATAACTTATCAGTTTATCCACTCTTAAAAGTGTATTTTGGGGGCACCTGGGTGGCTCAGTGGGTTAAGCCTCTGCCTTCAGCTCAGTCATGATCTCAGGGTCCTGGGATCAAGTCCCACATCAGGCTCTCTGCTCAGCACAGAGCCTGCTTCCCCCTCTCTCTGCCTACCTCTCTGCCTACTTGTGATTTCTCTCTGTCAAATAAATAAGTAAAATCCTTTTTTTTTAAGGTAGTTTTTTTTTTTTTCTTTTGAGAGAGAGAGAAGGAAAGCATGGGGGGCGGGTGGCGCAGGGAGGGAATCTTAAGCAGGCTTCATGCCCAGTGTAGAGCCTGACAGGAGCCTTTAGATCATAAAGACTCCGAGACCATGACCTGAGCTAAAATCAAGTCAGATGCTTAACCAACTGAGCCACCTAGGCACCCCTCTTAAAAATGTGTATTTTTGTTATTTCTATTGGCTCTAATTCACTTTAGGTTTACTTCACACAAGCACAAAATGAACTTTTTATAGAGTATTCACAATGTATTTAAGTTTGTTTCAAATATATACCTGTCTTTAGAGCTCTTTTCATGTTAAGTTTTGTTGATCTTTCTTTCTTTATCATCAACCTCTCCCCTTCTCTTGACTCCTTATCATTACAAATATATCAACTTACTCAAGTCTCATCCATCTTTTGAATCCCTCCTAGGACCTATCCACTCTACTAATTACTACTCTAGATCTCTTTCTATTTTCAACTATTCTTCTTGACATATTCACTTGCAATCTCCCCATTTCCTTAGTCCCCACTCATTCCACACTCTTCACCAATATTCTCTGATGAAGTCAACTTTGAGCTCCACGTTGTTAAACCAAAAGAGTACTTGATGGGCTTTATCTCTGCACTTGAGAAATGGTAGGCAATGTCAACAAACTCTGTTACCAGAACTCTCTCTTCCTTGACTTTCTTAAAACTATATTACCTGATTTTACTTCTCACCAGAATGATGATATTTATTGGTTTGCTCAGTAGAGCCTTGGATTATGCTTGCTGTTATGGTGTCACATAACACCACTGTTTTATATTTGTCCACAATTTTTTTTATTTTTTGATAGAGTTTAATTAACTATTAACTCTTGCATTAAATATGGGAAAATGTGTTGATAAACTGCTACTTTGAAATTTCCAGCTTCACCTATGATCTTGTCCAGCATATGCAATACAAGGAATTCTCACCTTGAATTACTTTACATATTGTTATTATGATATTGCCATATTAAAATATCCTTGGGGACGCCTGGGTGGCTCAGTTGGTTAAGCAGCTGCCTTCGGCTCAGGTCATGATCCCAGCGTCCTGGGATCGAGTCCCACATCGGGCTCCTTGCTCGGCAGGGAGCCTGCTTCTCCCTCTGCCTCTGCCTGCCACTCTGTCTGTCTGTGCTCGCTCGCTCTCTCTCTAACAACAACAAAAAAATCTTAAAATATCCTTGGATATAGTCTCACAGGAACTTAGATTCAATTTATGCTCACAATGTATTTGAACACAGTAAAAGACAGAGATAGCATGATTAGTCCTTAGTTATTTATTATTTCTGTGCCCTCCCCAAATTGATGTTTAAATTCTTAGAAAATGTAGTATTAGCTGAATCCTCAGAATCGTTTTGTATTGTGTATTTCACACAGTCTTTTACCACATTTTAAAAAATTCCCCTTCAATTTTTTTTTTTACCTGAACTTTCTATCTATACTGGATGCTTTCTTTCGCTTACACACACACACACACACACACACACACACACACACACACACACACAGAGTAAAATCTCTCCTACTTCATTTGCTTTTGGCTTATTACGCTTCACCACTGATTTCCTACATTTGAAGAGCTGAATCATCCACTCAGGGCACATACTTTTAAAAAATATTCATTTCCTTGTCAGGGACAATGGTAGATAGACTGTGACTTGCACAGCTCATATTTATTAGAGTTGAGGATGAGAAATACGTATTTGCCGACTTAGGCACTTGTCCTTGAGCACAGTGTGTGGTAAGAGTCACTTTTAATATAAAGAGAATACTTGCTATTCTCCATATCTGAGTTTAGAGTTCTGGAAACTCCATTCTCTTTCTCTAGACTCATATAACCATATTAATATTACGCTGATACATCCAAGAAGGCTGGACTGGGATATAGGGGAAAATGTTATTTTTCTTTCTTTTTTTTTTTTTTTTAAGATTTTATTTATTTATTTGACATTCAGAGGTCACAAGTAGGCAGAGAGGCAGGCAGAGAGAGAGAGGAGGAAGCAGGTTCCCGGAGGAGCAGAGAGTCCGATACGGAGCTCGATCCTAGGACCCTAGGATCATGACCCGAGCTGAAGGCAGAGGCTTTAACCCACTGCCACCCAGGCGCCCCTGTTATTGTTTTTCTATTGCCCAGAATCTTCAAGACTCTATCCCAAACACTTCATTGTCATTCTTTAAACAAAATCTAGATTCTCCACAGTTCTTTTTCCCGTCCTTACCAAGAGACATAAGTATTCTGGCCAAACTTCTTATATTTCTATTCATCTAGTATCACTAAAGTGATCTGAAAATAAGCATTTTTTTAAGCTTTTTAAAAATTTAGATCACAGAAAGTCTTTCAACAATTTAAATATTATGCAACTCCCGAAAAAAATGAAACACAATTTAAGAATATATTTAGAAATTTAGGGAAGATAACCAATAAAAACTACTAGAAACATATGGATTATACTTTGATAACTATAAAGTACTAAGCAAACAGGATAATATAGTTATTACTATCATCCTATTGGACACCAGAATTCTTGTCTTTTCTCTGTGCCAGTGGCCACGAATGAAGTGAAGGCCAGGAACTTGGGAGAGAGCAGATTCTGAGGTGCTCTCTGTGGCTATTATATATCCCTGCGAAATGGTCTAGATAAAGCCCCGTGTGCTCTCCCTCAGCTCTGTAGCTAAGCTACATGCTTCAGTTGGCACAGCTTCTTTGGCCTTGTTTTATTAAACTCAACACTAGCATCAGGGTGTGAAGTTGCTAGGGAAATAATTTGTAAAGATACTCCTTCATAACCCCAATCAGTCTTCTCTGGATTAATAAGTAGCTCAATGTTATTTAATTCATTTCAAATCAATGATGCTACCAGTCTAAATGTGGGAGAAATTATGCCTATCTCTGTTTAACATTTGGTGAACAAATTACCTATTTGTGCTGCTTGCTCCCCTCAGTCCTTAAAAGCTTTTAATTCTGATGTGAACAGAATTATCTGTCTGTACGATTCCAGGCTTTCACATGCTGTTAAATGTTTGCAATAGCTTTCTAACCTTCCATAGCCACTTCTGGTGTCTTGCATCAAGTGATGCCAAGAGCACCTGCCTAAAACAGTGATCCCACCGTGGTGCTTTTGGCTCAGAAAAAGCCACTAGCTTACGAATGTCACCGAATCTTTCACTTCAGGCTTCTAAAATTCTCTAATAATGATTACCCTGTTCAATCACTTGACCAAATCATATTCTGTATTGTATTATTGATTTTGTGAGTGCGCGTATGTCATGTATCTCCAATTCTATTCCAAGCTGCTTACAGAGAGAAAATGTAGACTTTAATTTTTTACTTCCGGCTATCATTTAAATCATGCCTGCTATGTTCTAAGAACATTATAGCTTTCCTATCTCTAGTTACACAGCACTTCTTTTTTTTTTTTTTAAGATTTTACTTATTTATTTGACACAGAGGGAGATCACAAGTTGGCAGAGAGGCAGGCAGAGAGAGAGGGGGAAGCAGGTTCCCTGCTGAGCAGAGAGCCCTATGCGGGGCTCGATCCCAGGAACCTGAGATCATGACCTGAGCTGAAGGCAGAGGCTTAACCCACTGAGCCACCCAGGCGCCCCTACACAGCTCTTCTTGTTAGGTATTTTTATCACTTATATTAGGGAAGCCATTAACAGAGATATGTGGACTTGTCTAAGTCCACACTCCTGAATAAGCAACAAAACCACAATTCAAACTGAAGACTCTCGGCTCCAAAGGCTTCTGTCTTCACACCACAACATGCTGCCTTCCAGTAACTTGTGTTCATATGGGGTGTGTGTGTGTGTGTGTGAGAGAGAGAGAGAGAGACATTTGGTCTCAAGAAAACAAAACTATCAGCACGAGGATACCTGCTGGATGAAAGAAAAACTGCTGAGATCACTGCTACCTTCTCTGCTTGATCGTTAGAGCCAGGTAGGAGAAGCAGAGTGAAGAATCATAAAGCAGATGGCAGGAAAAACATTCAGCAGGGCTGGGGACACTGCACATTGCTCTTGTATGACACATTTTCCAAGATTCAGTAAAATGCACAGAAAGAGTATTAGTAATAAGCCTGCTTTATTTAGACACCAATTTGTAAGGTAATTGAGGAGAAAAAAGCACAAAGAGAATTGGCACCTGATCATTAACATTCCCTCCATGCTAATAAAAGAAGCAAAAAAAATCTTTAGGCCACCCTCCTTGAGTGTTAAAACCCACAGAGAGTAACTTTTCCAATAGGAAATACCACTGGCTGCTGGGAATTTTTGGTGGTCTTTGCTCATAGGCACGTAGAAGGCAAGTAGAAAGCACGTATAGGCACAATATAGACTACAGGACTTTTCTGAAATTCTAGGTCCATACTAGACAAAGGAAACACTCAGTGAATATTCCCTACATGTCCTTTGAACACCTTGCCTGAATTCAAGTGTAGCCAATTAGAAAAAATCCTTTCATCCCACTGGCAAGGGGGTAGAAATCTTTTTTGTTGTGGAAGCTTGTAGACATGAATTCCTTAAGTTAAAAAGGGAGTTTTTATAGTATTCAGTTTCTGTGCTACCTAATCAGCCCTTGACAGTCAGACAAAGACAAAAAAAATTTTTTTTCATAGAAGATACCACACAAAATAAGTTCTCTGTCACCTTACAAAATGTTGGAATTAGCAACATCTACAGATCGTGACTTTGAAAATCTCTGTTGAAAGTCTAAACAAAGTATGCCATCAGGCTCTAGTTTTGACATCCAGGTTCCCTGTAGAAATCATCTAATCCCTTTTCCACTTGCAGGGGCATTGCCATTCCTCCCCATTAGATGAGTTCTTACAAGTAATGGTTTTAGCAGTGTGAGGTGCCTTCATGAATGCACATGTTACATGAATTTTACATGCATACAAAATTGTAGAAGTCTTAAAATTGTTTTGATGGAAATTTTATGTTATAGTCTTTTTTTTGTAGGAAAGAAGGCAGGAATTGTCTGTTAGGGATAGTAGTTCAGTGAATTATATCAACTTCTAATACTATAGACAAGAAAACATTATAGAACCAACTGGAATGGGAAAGATTAGTGGTATACCACAATAAAACAGTTTTTAAACATAATAATACCCTCTGAGGGTGCAGCTTTCATTTGTTTCAGGAAGAAATGTTAATATAAAAGCACACAATTATTGTTTTACTAATCATTCTTGCTACTATTCTCTACTGCTGGACTCAATAAAACCACACTTCCCCCCGAATTATATAATTGAGAGGCAAAAAAAAGGACATGGCCAAAATATGTCAAGTAAGACAAAGCCTACTTTATAGAAACAAGACGGTGATTGACCATCTATATTACCAATTTTAATTTGATTAACCATGTAAATATAATGTAGCAAAAAAAGAGGCTAATTTTCAAAGAAAAGCCCAATTCAGATATATTCTGGTATAATTCTACATGTCCACAATTTAGAGAGCTGTAGTAGATTGGCAATATGATATAATTGTATTTGTTGTAATAAATATGTTGCTATAAGACTACAAATTGCTTTTTCTTTTTTTTAACCTTATTAACTTTATTTTTTAATTGAAATTTAGTTAATTAACATATAGCATATTGTTAGTTTCAGAGATAGAGTTCTGTCATTCATCAGTCTTATATAATACCCAGTGCTCATTATATCACATGCCCTCCTTAATGTCCATCACCCAGTTGCTCCATCCTCCCACCCTTCTCCCGTGAGCAACCCTCAATTTTTTCCTATGATTAAGAGTCTCTTATGGTTTGTCTCCCTTTCTGATTATATCTTGTTTTATTTTTCACTCCCATTCCCCTATACTCTTCTGTTGTGTTTCTTAAAATTCACATATGAGTGAAATCATCTGATAATTGTCTTTCTCTGATTGACTTACTTCACTTAGCATAATACCCTCTATTTCCACATTGTTGCAAATGGAAAGATTTCATTTCTTTTGATGGCTGAGTAATAGTTGATTGTACATATATATACATCTTTATCCATTCATCTGTCAATGGACATTCAGGCTCTTTGTATAGTTTGGCTATTGTGAACATTGTTGCTATAAACTTTGGGGGTGCAGATGCTCCTTTGGATCACTACATTTGTATCTTTGGAATAAATACTTAGTAGTGGAATTGCTGGGCCATAGGGTAGCTCTATTTTCAACTTTTTGAGGAACCTCTGTACTATTTTCCAGAGTGGCTGCACCAGCTTGCATTCTCACCAATAGCATAAGAGGGTTCCCCTTTCTCTGCATCCCTGCCAGAATCTGTTGTTTCCTGACCTGTTAATTTTAGCCATTCTGACTGCTGTATATGGTATCTGATTACCAGATTTTGATTTGTAGTTTCCTGATGCCAAGTGATACTGAGGATTTTTTCATGTATCTGTTCACCATTTGTATGTCTTCTTTGGAGAAATATCTGTTCATATCTTCTGCCCATTTCTTGTTTAGATTATTTGCTCTTTGGGAGTTGAGTTTGATAAGTTCTTTACAGATTTTGGATACTAGCCCTTTATCTGATGAGACATTTGCGAACATCTTTTCCCATTCTGTCAGTTGTCTTTTGGGTTTGTCAACTGTTTCCTTTGCTCTTACATGATATTCCATGTGGAAAACCCAAAAGAATCCACCCCTAAATTGCTAAAACTCATATAGAATTCAGCAACGTGGCAGGATATAAAAATCAATGCACAGAAATCAGTTGCATTTTTATACAGTAACAATGAGACAGAATAAAGAGAAGTTAAGGAGTTGATCCCATTTACAATTGCACCAAAAACCGTAAGATACCTAGGAATAAACCTATCCATAGAGGCAAAGAGACAAGTATCTGGACTCTGAAAACTATAGAACACTCATGAAAGAATTTGAGAAAGATGCAAAGAAATGGAAAAACATTCGATGTCATTGATAGAAGAATAAATATTATTAAAATTTCTATGTTACCTAGAGTGATCTATACATTCAATGCAATCCCTATCAAAATACCATCAACTTTTTCACAGAGCTGGAACAAATAATCCTAAAACTTATATAGAACGTGAAAAGATGCTGAAGAGCCAAAGGAATGTTGAAATAGAAAACCAAGGCAGGTGGAATCACAATACCAGACTTAAAGCTCTATTACAAAGCTGTAATCATCAAGACAGTATGGTACCAGCACAAAAACAGACACACAGATCAATGGGACAGAATAGAGAACCCAGAAATGGACCCTCAACTCTATGGTCAACTAAACTTCAACAAAGCAGGAAAAAGTATCCAATGGAAAAAAGACAGCCTCTTTAACAAATGGTGTCGGAAAAACTGGATAGCCACATGCAGAAGAATAAAACTGTACCATTTTCTTACATCATACACAAAAATAAATTCAAAATGGAGAAAACACCTAAATGGGAGGCAGGGATCCATCAAAATCCTAGAGGAGAGCACAGGTAGCAACATCTGTGACTTCAGCCACAGCAACTTTTTTCTAGACATGTCTCCAAAGCCAAGGGAAAGGAAAGCAAAAATGAACTATTGGGACTTCATCAAGATAAAAAGCTATTGTTGACTGCAAACACAACTGAAAACATAGCATCAATCACACTGTGCGGATATAAATTAGAGTTGCAAGTAACCCACATGTAATGTAGCCCCAGTGATCAGCATCTCATTCTCTTGTGCCTATCATGAATCATCCTAAGAAATTTTTGAAAACCCCACCTCAAAGTGGATACAATTCTAGAAAGCAGCAATTTGCAATGTAGATTTTACTGAAAATGGAGATTCATTGCAACGACATACCAGAATTTAAGAATATTCATAAGTACCTACTATTCCCTTCCCACTTGCTAGCTCTCTTTCCACACAGGTCTCTCCAGCCTCCAGGGCTACTCCCTCCTCTCAACTCCCGGAATCTTCTCACAGGGTCTCCTTATCTCACTAGTTTCTTCTCCAGCAGAATTCACTTATCTCTCAGCCTCCCAAGTTTTGCAAATTGCATCATTCCTATTACCCACCTCAGCAAGCAATGCTTTGAGGACCTGAAATATTAATTACTCTTTTCCTGTCACAAATAATGTGTTCTATTCACAAGTAAAATAGGTACCTGAAGATAAATGATATTTGAGGATGGGAATATGAGAGCAAAAAAAAAAAAAACAAAAAAACAAAAAAACATGACAAATTTATAGGAATTCATGGGCAAAAAAGGGGTTAAACAGGCTACCAAAAAGGGGGGGGGGGATACTGATGAATGAGGCAGAGTGTCTTAAATAAATTTTTATTAAGTTCCACCACATGGTAGCAATATCTCTCCATTTGCTATAAATTTTCTCTCTTTTTTTAAAGATTTTATTTATTTATTGGACAAACAGAGATCACAAGTAGGCAGAGAGGCAGGCGGGGTGGGGTGGTGGTGAAGCAGGCTCCCTGGTAAGCAGAGATCCCTATGTGGGGCTCTATCCCAGGACCATGGGATCATGACCTGAGCCAAAGGCAGAGGCTTTAACCCACTGAGCCACCCAGGTGCCCCACAATAAATTTTCATTAAAATTTATTTATCAAAAGACACTATGCAAAACCATAATTCAGAGAGATGATATTTGTAATATTTATGTCTAAAGAGAAGCTTCATTTGAAATATTTTAAATTCAAAATATCCAAGAAGACAAAAATAGATGATCCTTTTAAAGAAAATAAATACCTGAACAAGCTCTTCACAAAAGAGGAAATCCAAATGGCCTTTAAATATGCAAAGAGGTGTCACACATTCCTAATCATCGGAGAAAAGCAAATTCAAAACCGGCAATGAGATACTACTCTTCACTATAAGAAATAGCTGACCATGCCAAGTGTTGGTGAGAACAAGGTGCACTGCTGCGGGGGCACTGAATGGTACAATCTCCTTGGAAAACCATTTGATAGTACCTAACAAAACTAACTATAATTATCTCCTCAGTTCCACTCCCAGTTATATATACAGGAGAAATGCATACAGAAATGTGTGGTACGAGCACAATGCTAAATAAAGAACAACATCTTCATAATAACTCTAAACTGCAAACAACTCAAATAATCATCTGCAGTATAAGTAAATAGTATTACAGTCTTAAAATGGGATATTGTGCAGCAATGAAAAAAAAGTCAGTGTTACCTGCAAAAGGGATAAATCTCAAATGTATCATGTAGGGCAAAATACTCCAGGCAAAAAAATCATATACTATAAGACCTAAAGACCTGCAGACCTAAAAAGATCATATACTAAATAATTCCACTTGTGTAAAATGCAAAAAGGGCAACAGAACTAGCGATACAGGTGATGCAAGTCAGAATAGAGGTCATCCGCGGGGACAGCCCTGGGAGCAGGCATGAGGAGGCTTCTCAAGGCGTGTAGATAATGGTTACATAGATGTTATTTATTTCAGTGCTTAATCAAGCAGTACAGTTACGATTTGTGTACTTTTATATATGGACAATGTAGTCTGGTTTAAAAGTTCAAAAAATATATAAATTCAGGGACATTTTGAATTTCCTTCTAGTCTTGTCATTCCAACAAAAGCAAACGTAAAATGATTGACACTTTAATTTGCTTGTGTTCAAGATATAGATGCTTCGATTCATTCACTTGTTGCCATTGGCTGTGTTTATCTATGCAGTAGCATCCATTTGAAATTATACATAATCAGAGTGGAGAGAACAGACTGCCCATCAAATTTGCAAAGATTAAAGGATGATGGTGGTGGTGAAAGTGCATGAATCAGGCACTCTTTCTCACGCTGGAAGGAAGGCCTGACATCCTTTTGGGAGGCAATCTCATCTCATGTATTAAAAAAAAAATCTTAAAAATATTACATACACTTTGACCCAGTGTGCTACTTCCTACTATCCTATCTAGAGGCAATAAAAATTGACAAAGATTAATGCACGGATATATTCATTGTGGCATTATTTTTAATAGCAAGATATTAGAAACAACCTACAATCTTCAACGTTTGGAAAATGATTAAAAGAATATTGACACAGCCATCTGTTTTTGGGAGACTGGGTAGGCATAGATTTAAAATACTGATTCTTTCTCCTCTCTGTGTCTTGACTGTGTTCTTAAGTTATCTTAGACTTCGTTTCCTCAAATGCAGAGTGGGGTTGATAATACCGTTCTGAGGGAATTGTGGTAATGAGTAAATATGATGATATAATCTAAAGCGCCCTGTACGAAGGGGACACTGAAATGTGCTGCTTCAGAAAAGTTATCCAAGTAAGTGGTGTGTGGGAATCAAATTACATGAATTGGTCTGAATATTTTTGAAGAAAATTTGTACATCAAATTCAGGTATTACTGTATTTGTTCCTTCATGGCCTTTATTCTGGCAAGCTTGGGCAGGGTGCTTGGCTCCCTCTTCACTCCTGACCTGAATCTGGAGCCTGGATTCTATAAACGGAGTTTCATTAGGAAATAAGACTCCTTTACCAAAAGTAGAAACAGTGAAACAAACTTACACACAAGTGGTTGGTAAGGCCTGGGGATGTTGCCCTCAGGGAAGGTTTCAGAATTGCAAAAGCCTCTTTATCCCCAAGCACTCTGTGGGTGGACTGATTCCATAGGCCACCCCATCAGGGATTTTTCCCCACTGGTTCGAGACCTAGGCAGCATTGTTGGTGTGAAGCAGTGTTGTCACAGGGTGGAAGACATTTACAGGGACATGACATCTGTTTCCTCTGCCCACTTACATACAGACTGAAAAGACAAGACCCTCCGATGTGATGAGGTCGTGGATTTAAAGAAATTCTTCCATAAATAATATTCAAATTGACTGAGTTTCCAGGGGCTTGACATGGCTCTTCAAACTTCCATTCATGAACTCATGCAATAGTTACAACACCTCTATGAGTTGATTCTATTATTAACACCATTTTAGAAAGAAGGAAACAGACACAGAGATGATAAATGACTTATTCATGGTCATACACCTAATATCTGTCTGAGCTGCGACCCAGATCTAGAGTGTCTGATTTCAGAATCTGAGCTCTTCATCAATATGTATCCCTCATTCACTGATAACTTTACTAATAATATTCAAAAACAATTAAAGGCCACTTTTGAAAGTTGACTAGGCATAGGATCTGTACTAAGTACTCTATAAAACTTATCTCCTCCAGTCCTCACATAATAAACTCTGATATGCATGCATTGTATTTTTCAGCACCATTTATGACTGACTGGTACCAAAGCCTGAGTCTGTAAACCATTTGGTTCTACTTCTTTCCACTGGAGCCACAGAAAACTCAAGGGCATACCCTTAGTGGTTTTAGATTTTTTTTTTTGTAAAACAAAGAAAATTAAGCATAAATATGAATTCATGCCTACACATTGAATTGATAGAAAATAGATTTTGTTACCTGGATTCCTAACCACTATTTATACAAAGACTTTTGCATACTTTCGCAATTACACAGATTTAAGAATAAGGCACCATATAGAACGTATAATTTTATGGGATATAAAAAGCTTATTTGCGGGCACCTGGGTGGCTCAGTGGGCTAAAGCCTCTGCCTTTGGCTCAGGTCATGATCTCAGGGTCCTGGTATCGAGCCCCACATCAGGCTCTCTTCTCCACAGGGAGTCTGCTTCCTCCTCTCTCTCTGCCTGTCTCTCTGCCTACTTGTGCTATCTGTCTGCCAAATAAATAAATCTTTTAAATCTTTTTAAAATCTTTTAAAAAAAAAAGCTTATTTGCTCTCAAATATTTCCTTCAATTGTCTCTTGCATATATGATATTGTCATCAGAATTATTCATGTGAAGTAAGGCAATGTAGCTTCCCCAAGAATCTTTGTTAAAATGCAAATGTATTACCTGATGTGTTAATTTCCTATGACTGCTATAAGAAACCACAAATTTGATGGCTTAAAATAATACATGTTTATTATCCTACAATTCTGCAGGTCAACAGTCTAAATCAGTTTCACTGGGTCAACATCAAGGTGTAGGCAATGCTGTACTCCCTCCAGAAGCTCTAAGAACAAAGTGCGTTCCTTGACTTTTCCTGCTTCTACAGCCACATTCCTTGGCCCATGGCCCCTCCAAAACCAGTGGTATAGTTTCTTCCTTCGGTGGTCACATTGCTTAATCTGTGTCAAATCTCTCCTTGCCTCTCAATTTGGGATTTCACTTAAAGCCCACCCGGCCAATCTAGTATGATTTCACCACGTCAAGATCCCTACTTAATTGCTTGGCAAAGTCCATTTTGCTGCACAAGGTGACAAAGATCCCAACAATTAATTGGTTATATTTGGGGGTCTCTTCAGTCTGTCATACCTGAGAAAGGTCATTATTTTCAGTAACAGCAGATAGTGAAATATAAATCTAAAAGAATGAGAGGCAAAATAAATGTGTTATTTAGTAGTTATAAAAGGTGATAAAACTGCATGGGTCCTCTCAGAGTGTCACAATCTAATAAGGGATTTGTGGGGGGCAGAGGGGGCAGCTATGAATGGCTATCCTACCTCTGAGACTACTTTTTGAATTTGAAAAGCTTACCTTTAAATGTTTACCTCGTGGAAAACTGGAACTCTCATAAGCTGCTTGTACAATGTAAAATGTTATAGCAGCTTTCGAAAACAGTCCGGCAGTTCCCTAAAAGGTTAAACACAGAGTTGTCATATGACCCAACAAGTCCACTCTTAGGTATACAGCTTGGGAACCTAAAATATGTCCACACAAAAACGTGTACACAAATGCGCACAACAGCATCTGATTTATAATAGGCAAGAGTGACAAACAAGTCAAATGCCAACCAGTTGATGAATGGATTAAATAAAATATGTTATATCCACTCAATAGAATATTATGTGGGAATATATGGAATGAATTACTAGTAAATATTACAACATGGCTGAACCCTGAAAATATTATGCTAAGTGAAAGAAGCTGGGCACAAAGATCACATGATTCCATTTCTAGTAAATGTCCAGAATAAGCAAATCCATGGAGATAGAAAGTTGATTGGTAATTTCCCTGCACTGGAAGGAGAGGTATTTGGGGGGTGTGTGTGAAGAAAGACTGCTAACGGGTACAGAGTTTCTTTTGGGAGTGATGAAAATGCTCTAACACTGATTGCGGTGATAGTTCTATGACTGTAAATATACTAGAAATCACTGAATTGTGCATCCATAAATGGGTAAACCATATAAGTTGTGTGAATTATATCTCAATAAAGCTTTTCTAAAAAATATTTGCTTTTATTTTCATTTATATCAAAACCCAGAACGTCAGCTGGTACTAGAAATAATCGGAATAACAACCATTTAAATTTTGGAATCAAAAGAGACATTAGCTATTTCCTATTCCAACCTCCGTTTATATATCATAAATGACAAAATAGTCACTGTCTTTCCCCAGGCCACATTATTGGATGATAAAACTGTTCTTTAGAACCTAGGACTATCCCCCACCCCCACCTTGCATGATTAGTAGACACTGAATTCCAACAACCTGGCTTTGCATACACTTTAGGGAGACCAGCTCCCAAATCCTGATGATACCTGACAAGACTCTACTCTGAGGTAGTCTTTTTTGATTTTTTTTTTTTAACTTGCTTCAATCCATTTCATTCAGGTCTTGACTCAGCCATCATTTACTCAGGGGTAGGCTACAAATACCCAACTAAGTAGTTTAATGTATGGTATACTTATTTATGTAGTGTCCATCTTTCTTACCAGAATGTAAACACCATAGGGCAGGGGATTTTGTTGTTGTTATTGTACTCTGATTTAAGTCGATTTTATCACGTACCACTTTTAAGCTTTATTCTTTTCGTTTTGTATTCGTACATCATAGCAGCTACCAGACAGGTGGCAGTACCCCCTCCTCCACAGCCTTCCTTTTCTTCCACAGTTTCACTGCTAGATTAGAATGAAAGTTACCTCAGACCAATTCTGGTACATGTCAGATGTTAGTAGATCTACAACCATTAGCAAGCAGGCACAAAACAATTCAAACACACTATTTTTATGTGTCAAACATCTCAGTCCTGTCTCTTCAGGGACTCCCACCATACTTTGTACAAGAAGCAGAAAAACAGTCTCCTGTTACACTTATGATCATCCTCACGCGCCAGCCATCACTCTGCCTGAGCCTGACTCTGGGATCCCAGAGGCAGGATTAGAGTCTTCTGTTCCATTGTGCAAAAGCAGGAAGTTATCTCTAAAGCATGTTTACCAATGGATATTTCTTGAATATTGTTAGATATTCTATGGAGAGTCCAAATGTAGTCTTCATAATACTACAGAGCCACTACTCTTCACTAATATGAAACCATTTCTGATATGCACTATGCCAGTTAGAAAACCATTAGTTGTCTGGCATACTGAAGCCCTTAGTGTAGCCACTGCTGGAGTGTAGGGCCTCTGAAACAATGAGGAGGACCACCCCAGTCTTTGCATTCTTGATTACAGTGGCTAAGGGCTCCCAGTTACTGGTCCTTAAACCAAATTTGCATAATGATATCATCCTCTCTAGGCAGAACTAACTACTTAAGGGTGGTTTGAACATCTTAACATTTCTTTTATTTGCTACTATATTCTCATCACCTACAACTGTGCCTTAGCATAGTATAGATGCTCTATAAATATTTCCTGAATGAATAATTACTGCATATGTAGGTCAAAGTTCTCAAAAACGTCCATCATTAGTCATATTTTAGGATATTTATTTTCTAATGAGAAGTTGCTTTCAGGCTTTTTCTGCCATAGAAATTATATGCATTACATATATCCTCCTCATTTATATGAATTCATTTCCACACACATTCAACATATACCGGTTGTTTGCATTGTATTTTAAAGTATTTAACAAAACATCAAGATAATGTCATCTGACTCTTATACTCAAACTTCTCAAAATACCCTACAGTATATAATCAGATCCATTATAATACCTTAAACTACAGCTATGATAAAGAATTTTACCTAAAGAAAATAAGAGAGCTAAATGTGATGTTCCCCTGAATCAAGCTATTCTTATTCATGAGTTTTGCCTTATTCTTTTCCTTTCTGTATTCTTTTTGATGTGCTGACCAAAGGATTTTTTCACTGGGACTCAAGTAGAATTTCAATTGAAAATCAATTGCTTTTGTTTCCTGCAGAAAAATTAATATTGCACATCATGGCTTTTTATTATAATTGAAATATTGTCATCTTACTATGATTTTGACTAAGAATTATTGTCTCAGTCATGAAGGAGGTTTGTCATGATAGATCGGAATGAGTGTTTAATTATACTGCATCCTGCAAAGTACATAAAATTGTAGTCAATAGTTAATGTACATATTACCAAAAATCATAAATATTTACCATAACTAAAGTTTTATCATTATGATGTAATTTATAATTATAAAAGGAGATAGGCAATGATATTTCCAAATCTCCTTTAAATTTGGATTTATGCCAAAAGATAGCCTCATGTCAGTATGGCCGATGCTGGCTGTTGGCTCATGCGTGACTCACTGAAAACCTCTCTGCCTTCCTCTACTCTAAGGGCTGGGAAACAAAATACTCATTAATTGCTCCAATGCCCTTTATAAACTCCCTATAACCAACCCTATGAGGCTGGGCAGGAGATAGAATTTTGGCAGCAGATTGTAGAAGGACAACCCAGACTTTACATCCTGAAGAAAATGTCAAAAATTTTTTGAATATAAGACTTTTGCCTTTGACCTTCCCCTTTCTCCTTCCTCCTCTATAGAATGAAAACATGATCACAAGCCCAGCAACTTTCTTAATACCAAAGAATGAAATGGTATATGTTAAGGACGGGAGAGGATGATAGAAGAAGCCTAGTCCTCTGCAGACAAACTTGAATACCCTTGCTAGCCTTGAGTAGCCTACCACAGAAAACTGTGATAAACCAGAGGGTGTTGTGAAACTTTTAGGCATAAAAATGACAGAATCTTTCTATGAGATAAATTTGGATTCCATGTTACCATTTGATGGTATAACCTACATAATTTAAACTTATTTTTTTACATATGTATTAAGAATAAAATAAATCAGAGGTGTAATTTGAGAGTTATGCTGTAAATAATGACAGAGTGTTCACCTCTTATTGTTTTTATTCATATCCATAAAAGTTTTAATATTCTGGGGCACCAGTCTGTTCAGCTGGTTAAGGGTCCAACCCTTGATTTCAGCTCAGGTCATGATCTCACGGTTGTGAGATTTAGCTTCGTGTCAGGCTCCGTGCTGGGCTCCTGCTTAAGATTCTCTCTTTCCCTCTCCCCCTTCCTTTCCCCTCTTGTCATACACTCTCTAAATAAATAAATAAATAAAATTCAAAAATTAGAACAAAAAAGTTTCAATATTCTTATGTAGGTATCACTTCTGGAGCTTTGGTCATAAAAGTTCTTTTATCCTAGGAAACTAATATCCATAGTTTCAAGGGTATGGACAATCGATAAGGCAGAACTTCTAATTTTTTTAGTTAAAATATCAATTTTCTATACTTTTGAGGTGTTTCAGAATGTTTACATCATTCTTCTATGTTGCATTATAAAAGCAAATGTTGTGACCAAAGTAAGGGAAAAAGAAAAACTGCTGAAAGATTAGTATTTTGCAGATGGTGGCCCAAATGTATTTTAAAGATTTTATTTATTTATTTGACACAGAGAGAGATCACAAGTAAGCAGAGAGGCAGGTGGAGAGAGAGGGAGAAGCAGGCTCCCTGCTGAGCAGAGAGCCTGATGTGGGACTCGATCTCAGGACCCTGAGATCATGACCTGAGCCAAAGGCAGAGGCTTAACCCACTGAGCCACCCAGGTGCCCCCCAAATGCATTTTAATTTCCCTTTTAAGTCATGTTTGATTCTTTCACTTCCCACCTCCAAAACCAAGCCAGGAAGTTTATAGTTCTTGAGAAGGAAAGGGTAGAGACCTTGCTCTCTTTAGCAAAACACTGGACATGAGGAACCAGCAATATGGAAAGAAAAAAATATTATTAGACTGTTTCAGTTCGATTCAACATTGTTAGGGGCAGTAAAAAAGGACGCAGGCATAGCAAAGAGAAGATGCTTCTTCCTCCTGTGACAGTTAGGATTTATGGCTTTTGTTTTTAGTAGAAGGAAGGTGAGATATGGGGGAGGGGGAGAAGCCAGACTTTCATTGTCACATGGAATTGTGGAAGCAGGGAAGAGGGAAGAAAAGGAAATTGATGAAATTGGTGTGAATTTTCCTTTCTAGGCTTTGACATAGAAGGAAGAGTCAGATAAATGGAAAGAGGCTGTCTGGTCCCATATCATTTTGGATTCTGAATCCCAAGTGTTCTTTTCCCTCATCAATATTGGGGTGCCAATATCAGAGTAAATGATTATATGATATATTTAGGAAATGAAATTAGAGTTTGACTCCCTAAATTACTTGCATGAATTGAGGTGAGATCCAAAAGGTGGTTGAGAATACTGGCTGCTGAGCTTTCTAAGAGTGGCTGACAGGTCACTTGAACCACCCAAATAGGGAGCACAAAAAGTGCTGAGAGGAGAAGCATGTGTGTGGTTCAGTCAGTTAAGCATCTGCTTGTGGCCCAGGTCATAAGCCCATAAGAGAAAGAGAGAAAGCCCAGGGTTCTGTGATCAAGTCCCACATCAGGCTCTCTGCTCAGTGGGGAGTCTGCTTCTCTCTCTCTCCCTTGCTTGTGCTCTCTCTCTCTCTCATTATATATATCTCTCTCTTTCAAATAAATACATAAAATCTTTAAGAAAAAAGGGGGGGTGCGCAGGGAGGAGACTAAGTCTGCAAGGCAACACAGTCTTGCTTTAGCCAGATGGGAAAGAAAGAGATTATATATGTTACTGGTTCCTTATTATAGACCACACTCTTGATAGTACTGCTATAGGTTTGTGCCCTACAAAGCAGGAACTCTCATCAATTATATGTTGAGTAATTCCACCACACATATTGAGAGAGATAGATAGAGGGGGAGAAAGGGAGAGACAAAGAGAGTAAAAGAGATACAGAGAGAGAGAGAGAGAGAGAGATGAAGGGAGAGACAGAGACAGAGAGAGAGAAAGAGAAACCACCTGTACATTTTACATATTTGATAAATGGTAGAATGTTTTCACAGATTAGCTTGTAGCTCCATATATTTTACAGATTTTAGACTTTTTTTTTTCTCTCACTACTCATAGACTTCTGGTCTCAGATGCTATAAAACATGATCATATGATATTAAATACTCTTGCCCTGCATCGTCATGCAATGAAGTAGGGTGAGTTGTGACAGTAAGGAGTAGAAATGGTTCTGAAAAGCCATTTCTGCAGTGGGATGCTAGCAATGCAGAACTCTACATGGGGGAAGGGTAACCTTCAAAAATATACCACACTTTATGCAAACTAAACATAGTCCTAACTTAAATTCTTTTGTCTTCAGTGGAATCCCAAATAGCAGTAGTCACTCTCCTTTCACTCAAGATAAGGAAAAGTACAATGGAAGTATTGCTGGAGTAGAAAAACACTGGTCTTAACTTATTAGAATTAAATGTATAACTCTTCATTGAAGGGAGAAAGATGGTGGCAAAGTAGGAGAACCCTGGGCTTGCCTTATGCTATGAGTGCAACTAGATAACTATCAAATGATCCTAAATAATCCCAGAAATTGGGACGCCTGGGTGGCTCAGTTGGTTAAGTGGCTGCCTTCGGCTCAGGTCATGATCCCCGCTTCTTGGGATCGAGTCCTGCGTGGGGCTCCTTGCTCGGCAGGGAGCCTGCTTCTCTCTCTGTCTCTGCTTGCCACTCTGTCTGCCTGTGCTCACTCTCTCTGACAAATAAATAAACAAAATCTTCTAAAAAAAGTAAAAAATAAATTAAAAAAATAATCCCAGAAATTGTCCAAAAGACTGGCAGAACAAACTTCACAATTAAAGGTAGAGAAGAGCCACATCAAAGAAGATAAGAAGTGTGGAGACATAGTTTGGGAGAGAAATGGATCATGGCTGCTGCAATGGGGAGGGAACCATGGTGGTGGTGAAGGGTGAGAGTCAGACCAACACAGAAGGGAGCATATGGGGAAGATAATTCCCCACAATTATTGGCTTGGGAAGTGAGAGTAGCTGAGTTTTGGAGTTCTTGCAACCAGTGGGGCTGAAAGCCTAGAATTTTAAAGGTTAGTGGATTTGGCTCAGGGAGAGCCCTGAGGCACTGATGCTATTCTTGGAGAGAAGGCAGGGCAGACAGCCCTTGTGTATACACTGTGGTAACAGTGATCTAAGGAGCACCGAGGGCACTCATTGTGGAAGGTAGTTGCTCATCTTGGAGCATGTCCCAAAGATGCAGTATTCATTGAGAACTCTGGGAACAAAAGAACTGGCAAGAACAAAAGAACTTTTCTCCTCAGCATAAGCTCAGGGCCACCTGCAGGAAGCAACACAGCATCTATACTCACTACTTAATTTGCTTACACCAAGCCCTACCCCCTCGTGTTTCAGTGGAACTGCCCTTCCCAGCCACACTTGCCCCATTCCCAGCACATCAGGCCTGCTCCCCCAGAAGACTTGCCCTTTCAACACTGTATCTTCAGACCCAGGAGCTTTGCAGGGCCTCAGTTCTAGCAGGCATGTCAACAGGTCTGATTTCACAAGCAGACAAGAGCACACCTAGTTAAAATGCTATATTCAGGCCAGGGACCAAACACTAACCACAACAGGCAAGGAGAGCCTCTCCAGGCAAATGGCCTAAAGGACCTGAAGGACCTCTCCAAGCAAATGGCCTGAAACAGCCAGGATACAACAGCAGAGTGCATGCAACACACATTTGGAACCACTCCCTAAAGTGCAAGGCCCTGGGGATGAAGGGACACTACACAGCAGGGCACTATAGGACCTCTTCTTCATAAGGCCATTACCCTCAAAAACAGTAGTTGTAGCTACCTTCCCTAACAGAAGCAGGAAAGAGACTTAGACAAATGAGAGACAGAGGAATTTAATCCAAATGAAAGATCTCAGCACAAGGCCACGGTCAGAGATCTAAGTGAAACAGATATAAGTAACATGCCTGATAGAGAATTTAAAGTAATGATCATAAGGATACTCACTGGACTTGAGAAAACAAGATAAGACATCAATGAGACCCTTACATAAAGATAAGAAATAACATAGGAGAGATAAAGGGCTCAATAAATGAAAGGAGAAACATGCATGATGGAACGAATTGCAGGCTGGAAGAAGCAGAGGAATGAATTAATGACCTAGAAGAGAGTAATGAAAAGTAATCAAGCTGAACAAAAGAGAGAAAAAAGAAAGCATTATACAAAACTAAAATAGACTTAGGGAACTCAGTGACTCCATCAAATGTAATAACATTCACATTATAGGAGTCCCAAAAGAAGAAGAGAGAGAAAAGGCAGAAATTTATTTGAAGAGATAATTGCTGTAAAGTTCCCTAGTCTGGGGAAGGAAAGAGATATCCAGGTCCAGGAGGCACAGAGAACCACCAACAAAATCAACAAAAGCAGATCCACACCTAGACATAAAATTAAAATAGCAAAATAAAAATGGCAAAATATAGTGATAAAGAATAATTTAAAAATGGCAAGATAGGGATTCCTGGGTGGTTCAGTTGGTTAAGTGTCTGCCTTTAGCTCAGGTCATGATCCCAGGGTCCTGGGATTGAGTCCTGCTTTGGGCTCCTTGCTCAGCCAGAAGTCTGCTTCTCCCTCTGCTTGCTGCTCCCCCTGCTTGTGCTCTCCCTTTCTTTGACAAATAAATAAATTAATGGAAAAAATTTTAAAAAACACAGCAAGACAAAAGAAGAAAATTACATACAGGGAAACCCCTACCGCCCCCCCCATAAGACCAGCAGGGGATTTTTCAGAAGAAACTTTCAAAGCCAGAAGAGAGTGGCATGATATATTCAAAGTGCTGAATGGGAAAAATCTGCAATGAATAATCTGTCCCACAAGGTGATCATTCAGAATAGGAGAGATAAAGAGTTTCTCAGATTAAAAAAAAAAAAGAAAAAACTAAAGGAGTTCACGGCCACTAAAACAGCTCTTCATCAGATGAAAGGATAAAGAAGATGTGGTTCATATATACAATGGAATATTACTCAGCCATCAGAAAGGATGAATACCTACCACTTACATCGACATGGATGGAACTGGAGGGTATTATATTAAGTGAAATAAGTCTATATGAGAAAGACAATTATCTTATTTCACTCATATGCGGAATATAAGAAATAGCACAGAGGAAGGGAGCAAAAACTTAATGGGAGGAAATCAGAGAGGGACCCAAACCATGAGAGATTCTAGACTCTGGGAAACAAACTGAGGGCTGTGGAAAGGAACGTGGGTGGGGCATGGGGTAACTGGGTGATGGGCATTAAGGAGGGCACATGATGTATGAACACTGGGTATTGTATGCAACTAATGGATTGTTGAACACTACACCAAAAACTAATGATGTACTATATGTTGTCTAACTGAATTTAAATTAGAAGAAGAAGAAGGAGGAGGAGGAGGAGGAGGAGTTGGAGGAGGAGGAGAGGGAGGAGAAGAAGAAGAAAAAGAAGAAAAGAAGAAGAAGAAGGAGGAGGAGGAGAAGGAGGAGGAGAA